>JAOSBL010000009.1:23708962-23730384 GCA_027568915.1 Erythroxylum roraimae
ACCCTTCAAGTGATAGAGATAAATATCAAGAATCCCTGGGTTTTTATTCCTCAACTATATACTTGATTCAACAATCTTAAGATTTTTTTGAAGTGACTAACTAAATTGAAAAAATTATAATAAATAAAAGTATTATATCCCCATTTAGTTTTCAATCACAATCAAATCTAAAAAATGAGAAGAAAATTATAGAATTGTTGATGTAACTTATAACAATATCCTTAAATTTTAAGTTTGAGATTAGCCAGTTGGGTTGGATTCGAACTTTCACAAAAACTTATGTTTAGATGTGAGTTGGGTATTTTAATTAATTTTTAATTTAAAAATTTAAGATAATTACATATTACTTAAGACCATAACGTTTTATTTGACATCTCGAATTTTAAATAAAGCCGAAGAGTCCGAACTCAAATTTAGCTTCCACCAGAAAAATTAGAAAAAATAAATTTAATTGGCTCAATTTAAAGTTATTGATTTTGGAATGGACAGGCAAAAATTGACATCCTACCATTAACGAACCTGTTATCTAAACCTGATCTTAATTTGTGTAGAATAATTGGCCACATCACTCGAGAAAAGACGCTTCATTAATCGCTGTAGGCTGTCCAAAACACGATTGAAGAATATACTGATATTACACGGTGCGTTTTGTCGTGTACTACTTCGTCCTTTTGCCCTGCTCGATAGCTTTAAACGGCCTCGTATAGTCTACTTACGGCATAAGTCTCGCTTACTGGGCCATACCATCAGCATCAAGCAACAAGTCACTCTTGTGCACCGATTTTATTTAATACTTTTTTAAGCGTGTGACCGTTCAACTCGCCAAACGCCAATTCACAGAACGCATCCATAGCCAAATTCTTCCGGGGACGGTGACAATTAGTTTCTGCTCTTTCTGTGTTTTTGGTGGACTTTGAGCTTTATATTCAAGTATAGTTCTTTCCCTTTTTTGTGATGATTTTTTAAAGGTTTTTTGTGTAACTTGGGATCTTGTGAATTTGTCTGTTTTTTGTTTGTTTGTTTGTTTGTTATGCTTAATTTCGACAATTTCCATTTTCGAATACAATTAAGTTTGTCTGTCTTGATCATTGTTTAGAGAGATCTGAGGACATTTGAGAAATTTGCATGATCTTATTATCTTCCAATTACCTGCAAGCGAGTCTGCTAGCCATTGGGTCAGATGCTCTGTTCACGTTGGCCTCTTGTTGTTTTTTTCCTGAAAACAAATTGCTTTGAGGCTAAAATGGTGGTTGGTTGTTTTTGAATTATGGAATTTGCTTACTTCTACTATACCATATGTGAGCTTAGCCAATGTAACTACTAGATTTGCCAACTGGACACTGTAGCTTTTTTCCTTGGTCGGACATTGCTGGTATAGATAGATTTGCTAGTGAACATTTGTGACTGCAATTTGAGAAAGGATGGAGGGGGGGGCAGTGGATTTTCAGTCGATGAAGCATCTAGAAATGTCATGTTGATTAGTTAAGAGGTCCAATTTTCTGTTCTTTTGTATTGGATAAAGCTTGAGGAACTTTGTTTGCTTGTGCAGGTCTGAGACAATTTCAGATGTAGACTTTAGCCTCTAATGGCCGTCTGACTCCCATTGTCGTTGATTGTTCCATTTGCATCATTCATACCAAGTACTGCCTTCACTAGAAAGCTCACCAAGACTGATTTCTAATCTTTGTTTATCAGTCCTAATTGTTAACTTTCAAGTTTTACACAAGGAAAGGAAATGCAGGAAATAAGTCGTATCTGTCTTTGTCACTTGGTTCCCCTAACACGATCAATTATCATGATTTTTGTTAAAGATGTGACTTTTGGGATCAGGCATGGTGAAAGCACAATCGAATAAACAATCCGAGGATTGGTGATGTTAGGTTTGGGACTAGGACTGGGAGGAGTGGAACTAGGAATATTAGCAGCCTGTGTGGTATTGTTTGTGCCAATGGGAATGGCAGGCTGGCGTTTGAGCCGCAACAAAATGCTGTTCTTTGGTTGTGCCCTTTTCATTACACTTGCAATAGGTGTCCATATAACACCGTATATTCCTTCTGTTTCTGATTTTGTTACTTCTGTTCAATCTATTGTTGTTTTTGATAATCGGGAAGATTCTTGCATTAATTTGGTGAATGAAGTTGTCTGGGATGTCAAACCCACCAATTCCAACAACCATAGCTCTTTTGTTGTGGAGCCACATGGCAAAAGTAATAGCAATACTTATTTGAATGATAAGAGCAATTACTCTGTCACTTATGACAAAATCTGGAATTGGTCAAATACTGGGAAGGTAAAGGCTTGTGAATTTCAGAAATTGAGCAAGTCAGATGTTTCGGATTTGCTTAATGGATCATGGATTGTTGTGGCTGGAGATTCACAAGGAAGGATCATGGTGCAGTCCCTGCTTAATTTAATTTTGGATTCACATAGAATGGAGTCAATCAAGGGTGATTTGTTCAAAAGACACAGTGATTATAAGATTGTTATTGGTGAAATTGGTATGAAGTTGGATTTTATTTGGGCTCCTTTTGTGGTCAACTTAACTGATTTAGTGACTAGTTTTAAACAAAATAAGAGTTACCCTGATGTTTTGGTGATGGGTGCTGGGCTATGGCATATGCTTCATGTCACTAATGCATCAGATTATGCTGTTGCATTAAAATTGTTGAGGGATTCAATAGGATCATTGTTACCAATTTCTCCAGAGTTCAGCACAAATGAGCCTGTGGTGAGTTCTGTATCTACTAGATTCCCGCATTTGTTTTGGCTTGGGATGCCAATGTTGATAAATGGGATGTTGAACACAAAGGAGAAAAGGGAGAAGATGACCGATGAAGTGTGGCATACCTATGATCAAAGCTTACGTAACAGCAACCTCTTACGCAGATATGGCGGCCCGTTTTTATTTCTGGATATTGAATCACTGAGTTGGAATTGTGGGCCACGTTGTACACTGGATGGTATGCATTATGATCTTGCTGTTTATGAAGCTGCTATTCATATTGCTTTAAATGCATTGCTTATTGAATCTCATCAGAAACTTAGAGCTGCATAGCTACGAACTTCTACTACTAATTAATAGCTCAGCCACGATGGGAGACACAGGACAGCAATCGAGTATCCTACAGAATGTGATTTACGTAAAGAGTGAGAAATTTTTTTGAGAAGTTTTTCATACTGCATATGGATTTTTATCCATGATTTCAGTCACGCCTTTAGATGCTTGATCAAATTTTGTACTTTTATTTGCATATTAATATTCTTTTGAATTTTTTCTTGTTTATTCTTTTCAAAGGTACGATTACCGTTTTCAACAATACTTTCATGTTAAGGTTAGTGTACGAACAGTCCATAGATGTACTTCTTCGATATTTATAGTTACTAGCCAAATACTGTAAAGGGATTCTTTTTCTGCTATCCAAGTTTCAGAATGTTACGCTCAACGATATGTAAGCTTTCTGCTAAGATTTGTATACTTGTAGAGAATTCGACAGATTGTATGTTTAATTTATGATTGTTTTAAGGTCTTGTAACTTTTGTCTTCAACTCTATTGCGTTTTCTTTTGTTACTGAATGTTCACAATTAGTCATCAATAAGTTGTAAGATACAACAATCTAGATTATGATACAAGGAACTTACAACAGCTGAAATGGAGAGGGTTTTACAATCTGTTGTGTTAATTAATGTTCCATAAAAGAGGGAAAATAAAGAACGAAAGGAAAGGGTATAAATATTGCGGTCTTGTTTTTGGAAAGATTCAAGACATAAGATCAATACTCTATTACTTGCATCATGTTAACATGCTTTGAAGAAGGAAACTAACACAAATTGTACATGATACTTTGTAAATTATGTATTTTAAATAAGTCATTTAACGAGTTAAGGAGTCATATTAAATGATGAAGTTAAATCAACTGATATTTACTATAATCAACAGATTCCCATTTCCAATCAATTATAAGTATCTGGAACGTGGAGCATGATTGAGGTGGGAGGCACTCTCTAAGAGGATTTATCTTTTAGATATTATGTTTAGCTTCATTTTTCATCACGAGCAATATTATTAGATCATTGTGTTTAGAAGATCTCTAGAAGAGGGAAGTTGTGATTAAGATTAGTGAAATGAAGAAAGGTCAAAGTAGGCAAACTGCCTGAATATAGCAATGACAAATTTCTAACCCCTACGTCTCGGCCACGGTTTTGATTGTGACCTCTAAGAGGGAGAGATTTTCTCCACTCCTTAACAAACCACCCTTGACTTCTCTTCCTCTGTCTCTCTACAATCAAAACAGAATTTCCTGAAAATTTTTCCTGCAGATCTTACATTGAATGCTTAGTTTCTGCTACAGAATCAAGGATTAACGGTGAAATTTTTAATGCTTTTCGTCCTCATTGCTTGAACTCTTCAAACTTGAAGCTTCCAATTATTTCCAGGGACTCCATTAGCTCAACTTCCAAGGAAACACTTCTTGATTTAGTCGCTTGTCAAGGTAACAGGTGATTGTCATACATACATTAATGCCATGTTTGATCGTGCAAGGTGAAACCCATCAGAGAATGTGATCATAAGTTTCTGTTGGTTGGGTTCATGATCATGATTCGTTCTTTGGGTGGCAAAATCATTTAAATATTGAAGAAGGCTTGTTAGAATTCAGATCAGAAGTGATATGGCTGCTCAATTATCGTTCAGAGCATTTTCCAGAGGGGCTCATCAGGAATCAACTTCAGTAGACAAATTGGCAGATGGTCCTGGAACATATAAAGCACCACAAAGCACGGTTACATTGGTGTATCAGGCACACATTGGTAGATGCTGGCGTAATGTGACTGTTCTGTGGAGCAGAAACCTTATGAACCACTGTGTTAACGTCATGGTCAACAGCCTACAAGGTGAAATCTATTACAGTTGCAAGGTTGACCTTAATCCTTGGCTTTTTTGGACCAAAAAAGGAAGCAAGTCCTTTGAGCTTGAAGGGTGTCAGGTAGTCGTCCACTGGGATTTTCGTTCTGCTAAATTCTCCGGTAGGCCTGAACCTTCCAGTGACTATTATGTTGCCATAGTTTCCGATGGAGAGATTGTGTTATTAGTGGGAGATAACAAGAAAAAAGCGTACAGAAGAACAAAAGCAAGACCAGCTCTGGCGGACAGTGCCTTTTACTACAAAAAGGAAATAGTTTTCGCCAAGAAATCCTTCTCTACCAGATGCAAGTTCGATGACAGGAACCCAGAACACGATATTGTGGTAGAAAGCTCGACGACAGGGGATAAAGACCCCGAAATGTGGATTAGCGTGGATGGGATAGTGATGATTCAAGTCAAGAACTTGCAGTGGAAATTCAGAGGGAACCAAACCGTGATTATTAACAAGCAACCTGTGGAAGTGTTCTGGGATGTTCATGACTGGTTGTTTAGTAGCTCAGGTCAAGGACAAGGGTTGTTCATATTCAAACCAGGGACACCAGCAGAATCAGAAGATGAAAGAGATGGAAGTCCTCAAGCTGATAATGGGGACATAAGTGATGGAGGTAGCATTTACTTTTCAACCAAGAGTCAGAATTCATCAACACATGATTTCTGTCTTTTCCTTTACGCATGGAAAATTGAGTGAAGCTCGTGAAAATTTATGTACAGAAAGAGTTTATCTTTATGGCTAGAGCTTGTTCACCGCAGAAATTGTATAATTTTTAAAGATTTTTTTTAATTTTAGTCTCAAAATTTTTAATTTTTAATTAAAAATTAAAAAATTATATAAATAAAATTAAAAATTATTTTTGATGACATAGAACGTCCTTTAAAAATTAGATAATAAAAAATTATCTAATTTTTTATTAATTCGAACTAATCTTATTCACTTCATAATTTAATTTTGAACCGTTTGTTAAATTGCGAGTTATTGAATATACTTAAAGTCTTATGAATAATTTGTGGCAAAATGTATGTTCTCTGATTGACCATAGTCCACAAATGACTATGAAAAGAGTTTCTAGGTCACTTGAATGAGGTTAGAAATAGGATTTATTTTAATTTATAGAATAATGTAATTTAAAATTTATTATATAAATTTAATAATTTATATATTATTTAAGCTATAAGTTCACAGCACAACCACAACATTATCTTTTAAAAAAATAGTGTAACGAAATTCTTAATTAGTAGAGAAATTGTTTTTTATAAATTCACGTAAAGAAAAGAAAAAGAGAAAAATACATATATTAGGAAAATAAATAATTAATATACAAAAATAAAATGAAAAATACATATTAAAATAACAAAGTAATAATAAAAATGCAAATAAAATTACAAATAATAATAATAAATACACAAATAAAAAAGATAAATAAAATAAAGAAGTCATTATTATACTATAAAACCTTATATATTTTAATGAAAAAAAGCATTTATAAGGAAGCATGCACTATTTATTTTAATTTAATTTTTAAAAAATAGTTGTTGATTAATCAGAAAATGCAATTTATCTCTCTCTTGCAAAAGCCTCAAGAAGTCATGAATTCAAACCATAATTTACGTTAAAGAACAAAAGGAACATTAATAGCGTTCTCGTGTCGAAAAGTAGATCAGTAATTAATATTTCTGAAATGTGACGTCAACGCTACAATTTAAATTGATAATAGTTTTTAAGAAAATAATTTAAAATTTTTATATTTCTATATTAATTTTAAATAACTAACATTAATGTATTTTTATTAAAAAGTGAATTAAGAATTAATAAAATTATTCACTCTTTAACTCGTAATTTTATATGTTAATTTTATGATTATTTTTCATAAAATTAATAATAGTTGCTTTATTTTAAAAAATAATCACAGAATTTATTTAATAATAAATAAATAAATAAATTATCTTCCTCTGTTCATCGCTTAACTTTTTATTGACCTCGTCTCCTACAATGGGTAAACTCTCACTCTGTGTCAAATTGCGTTTCTCATAAACCCTATATTCACAATAATCTTTGGATTTTTTTGCTATGTCTGGATTGGGATGTTTCTGGTACCTGAATATCGCATTAATTCCCAATCTGATTCATGAAGGTCACAGTCTGAGAGAGTAGAAGATAGTTTGCGGTTTCATTTTCCAAATTGTAGATCGTTATCGATATTCGTTTTGTTATTTGTTTCCGTGTGAATAGATCTACAGCTGCTATGGCGTGGAATGTTTTCAAGTTCTGCACAGCCCTGCGGGGTTTGGGTTCGATCATGATCCTTTTGGTACTTGGGGTTGTGGGTCTGACTTACTACGCTGTTGTTTTGACCAATTATGGACCTGCTTTGTACGAAGGTGACCTGAATTCTCTCATTGCCCTTGCTGTCTTGATTCCATTCCATTGTTTGGTAAGATTCTATGCAAAACTTTCTTTTTTTCTTCTTCTTATTTCATTATTGTGCTTTCTCGGATACTAGGTTTGCTTCACCTTAATTGTTTTTGAACAAGGAAAAGTTATGTCTTGGAATGCCATTTGACTAGGGAAAGTTTTTTAATTCCTTTAGACTGTAATTGGGTTTATTGGTTAAATTTGGAAATCTATCTCGTTTTAGAAGCTAAACCAAATTGTTCTTTCCATTGTTTTTTTTCATATCAAAGAATGTGTTTTATAGTTAAGAAATTAAATTTTCAAGATTGGCTATTAGAAAAGGTTTAATTTGCACCTTTGTGTTAGCTTAAACTAGTATTAGAAAAAGAGCTGCTTCGTTATGAAACAACATTAACTTCTGGTGGAATCATTTAAAGTGAGATGTTTGTTTGAATTTGCAGTTGGTGATGCTCTTATGGAGTTACTTTTCTGTTGTTTTGACTGACCCGGGTAGTGTGCCTCCTAATTGGAGGCCTGCCATTGATGAGGAAAGGGCTGAAGCGGAGCCATTACGTGTGTCGGAGTTCATTGGTGTGCAGCCTGACCAATCAACTCAGATAGTAAGATATTGTCGAAAATGCAACCAGATGAAACCACCTCGATGTCATCATTGCTCTGTTTGTAAGTATTGCTAACCCAAATATTTCCTTTTTTTGGTTAGATACAATGTTCATCCTATATAAGATAATGGGTATTTGTCTTCGTTTAGGTGGGAGGTGTGTGCTAAAGATGGATCATCATTGTGTGTGGGTTGTAAATTGTGTTGGGGCACTAAACTATAAGTATTTCCTTCTGTTTTTGGTAAGTCTGCCTTAGCATTTGTTCCGATAAGTTTGTTTTAGATCTTCTGTGTACAAGTGCACTAGTTTGTTCCCTTGGCTATATTTGGACCGTTATATGATTATTTTTGCTATCACTGGTGAATAATGATACTTTTCCTTTGAAAAAGGTACGTCGTAGTGAATTGCAGGCTGCTTCCTTTTCTCATCTTCTGTCTTATTGATCAATTCTTTCCCACAAAGATAAAGGGATAATTGTAGGTTTCATCATATTTATGTGGTTTCTAGTTTCCATGGATGGGTGAAGGGAGGTTGCTTTTGTGGTTGCATTCTGTTTTCTACGTTTTATGGCAGAGGAATTTTACGAGAAGCTTAGAACTATGTTGGTACATTTCATAGATTTTATTGAAAGGTTTTCTTAGTGCCTTTTAGTGACCTGGCCAGCATTATTATGTTTTCTATGTATTGAAAATTCCTTTATTATCTAAATTGATGGTTCACCTTCTTTGCAATTAATTTTGATGCAACTGCAAAAATCTCTTGGTGATCATCAACATCGTTAATTTGTTCGTGCATTTTGTGCTATAATTTGAATTTCTGTTTAATCAATTGATGGGTTGAGAATTATGTTTTTTGACATCATATTAATTGTAATTCAAACTTTAATGCAGTTCTACACATTTCTTGAGACCAGTCTTGTGACTCTGTCACTTTTGTCACATTTTATCGCATTTTTCAGTGATGGAGAAATTCCTGGAACACCAGGCACCCTTGCAACAACCTTTCTTGCATTCGGTACCATTTCCTTAGCCTAGTGTTGTAGTTTATCAAAGTGGGTGAAGCCTGTATGTTTATCTAATTTTCTCTTTTCCAGTTTTGAATCTGGCGTTTGCTTTGAGTGTTCTGGGATTTCTTATAATGCACATATCACTGGTGGCAGCAAATACCACAACCATTGAGGTACTTGGTTTTGACCTTTTAAATCTGGGTTCTTTGACATCAGGAGGTCTTTTTTTGTATGTGACAAAAGAAACATTTTGGGTACAAGTCATAACATCCTATGGCTTATTTAAACTCTATACTGTAGAGGAGCTTAATTATGGGCACAAACTCTTTTGTTGGCATCTCACTACAATTTATTGCACTAAATCTTATTACCTCTTATTTTGCACTAAATTGATTGTGAGATTTGCTTCCACAGTTGTATAGAATGTTCTACTTGTCTGTAATTGTTCTGCAATAGTGAATCTTAGTGCGTTTCGTTATGATAAATCTACTGTGGATAGCTGTCATAGTTGTCTAGGATGACTCATTGGTCTGTACTTGTTCTGTAATCAGGCATATGAGAAGAAGACTACCCCTAAGTGGCGGTATGACCTTGGTCGGAAGAGGAACTTTGAACAGGTTTGTTTAGACAGCATCATTGACTTCGCTCAAATTAGGACAGAAAAAATAGACGATTGTATGTTCTAAAATCGTAATTCTTATAATGGTTTTGAGTTTGTGGCCTTGGTAACTGTTCCTTAAAGAATGTCTATTATCCTGCATGACCAAAAAATTTAAATATTTTTTTCGGAATGTAATCGACTTACTTTATGCCTTGCTACTGGCTGCTCCTCATTGTGGTAGTTTGTAAGCACTAGTTAAGTGTACTTTTTACTGGCATTGTTCTTCAACTGGTGCATGCATTTTCAGGTTTTAGGTGCAGATAAGAGATATTGGTTCATCCCAGCTTATTCAGATGAGGATATACGACGAATGCCAGCACTTCAAGGTCTCGATTATCCATCAAAGCCCGAATTTGACTCCCAAGAGTTCTAGGAACCAGTAGTTGCACTCGGAATGTGGAGCTCATTTCCTCTTGTAGCATTAGTCATGTAGCTCCATTGTACCTCAGGAGTGAACAAGTTCCACTAATTGCTGCTCCAAAACCTGACATTCCACGGCATCTTGTTGAAATAAAAAAGGGGGAATTTGGTAGTAGACGAAGATCGGAGACAGTCATTGCATTTTGTTACCCAAAATCAATCTCCGGGTTGGAGATAGCAAAAATGGTCCCTAAAGCTCTGTTGCTAATGTTCTTGTTTCAACGACTGGGGCTCTGAATGAAGTTGCAGAACGAACAATGTAACTCTTTTTACATGTAACACGCTGATATAATAGTAGCTTTTGTTGTACCATAACCGAATATACACAAAAGTCAGTCTTAGTTGACTTGATACACATACACGATAGAATCTCAATTTGCTTGATTCAGTGTAATATTTGGTGTATATTAAAAAAATATTCATTAATTGTTTATAATTTATATCTTTTTAACATCTTTTATAAAATTATAAAAACATGTCTTTACAATTTTAAAGCACAAAAATAATCAAATTTAACTAAAAGTATGAATGAGTTATTAATATTTTTATTATCTGATAAATAATTTTTAAACTTTTTGGTGTTTATAAAAAGATAACACACGCAGAGCAGACAGACGTTTGACCCGGATGTTCTAGTGTGTACCAAAGGACACCAAAAACATTACAGAAGTACATATAGGACACGTGTCCAATTCTCTGAGGACAGAGCCAACAAATCCATCACCTTGTTGATTTTGAAAAATTCCGCAAACTCGCCAACTTCTATTCTATCCCATTGTTCTAGTTCCTTCGCGCTTGTTCTTACACTCTCTTGTTCGAAGAGTCTCCGTTCGTCTTCGTGTAAGCCTCCGTGACTTTCTTGTTCATCTTCGTCGATTTCAATTGAACCCTTAGCGACTAGATGAATCCTATTGCAAGAAATTGGAATGGTAATAGGTAGCTGATCAGGTAAAGTCGATTGGATAGTGCTCGTTTCTGAGTATCTCAAACACAGTATAACCATCACACGATCTGTTAAACTTGCAGTGTTAGTTTTATGAAGAACTGATTAGTGAAGTTTGCTTGCCGGACTTGATACTTGAAGATGTCATAGGCAATACTCATTTACTAAATTATACGTTAGTTAAGAAATCGTTTGTATTTTAATTATTGTTTGTTTGTGTTTCAATTGTACATGTGCGTGCATACTTATGCCTTTTTGCTAGAAATCACGGATTATAGTGTGATTTATGAATATTAACTAGGGATGAGGTCTCAGGATTTTTCGGAATTCCTTTCTTGTTTGGCTGCCTGAGGATTATATATGTTTTATTTAGAGAATATTTTAAGATGAGTTTTTTGAAGTCTTCTGTTATCTGTGTATATGTTTGAACGGATAGAAAAAACACAATGCAAAGGGAAAGAAGCGGTAGAAATGGTTTATTTGGTCTTGGTGATCCTTTTGGTGCCTTCCGAGGTTTCAGTATGATGCCCAGCCTATTTGGAGGGAGAGATCCATTTGATGACACTTTCTTCACTCGCCCATTTGGTAGTCTGTTCGAATCTAGTAAGTTTCAACATGATAGTCATGCAACTGGTGAGGCATCAGACGTGTATCAAGAAAAAGGGGTAGTCATAGAAGAAGTAACGTCAGATGGCGAGGATGAAGATGGTGAAGCACAAACTATGAATAAGAAGAACAACCATCAGGATCGGTTTTGTTCTAACGACGAACCATCAGTTGAGCATCCTGATGATTTTGATGGTGAGTGAATCTCTTCTGGATTTCTGTAACTGCAATTTGGTAATAATTATTGAAACAATGATGATTCGGTCTTGTTTCATGTAGTTGAAAGGTCAAGTAAGAACGTCAATCATGGGTGTAATTACGATCGGAGTGCAAGGACAGATTCACAGACTCGCGGTTTCAGTTTCCAAACCTCCAAAGTAACATACGGTGGAGTAGATGGAGCATATTACACGTCTACAAGAGATAGAAGGATGGGTAATGATGGAGTAAGTAGCCTTTTATGGGTTAAGTTGATTGGTTTGTAGTTCTTCCGAATCTGACTTTGCAAGTCTCAGGTGTTGATTGAGGAGAGCAAAGAAGCTGATAAAACAACAGGCCAAGCAACTCATAGGATCTGCAGAGGCATACATGACAAGGTAATAGTTATTACTTTGCTTTTTTTTTCTGAATATATGACGAGGTAGTAGTTATTACCTTGCTCTGTATCAGAATCTTGATCGTATATCATTATGGAAAGCATTCTTTTAAATATGGGGCTTGACCAACTCAATTTGCAATGCGTGGTTTTACAATCTTTGATCTCTTAATGGAAATACTGCAGCAGTGATGTTATTCCCTGATGCAGTTTTGGTTCTGATTCCTATTTTTATATCTGCTTGAATCTATTGTATGGTTAGAGGATTCCTTGTAAGTTTTTAGTAAACCAAGTAATCAGATGATGAAGAGAAAAGAACACGATTGTTCAAATTGAATATTTGACCGTGGTGTCTTTCTGGTTGGATTTTTTGTGCCTCCTTCAGGGCCATTCAGTTACAAGGAAGCTCAATACCGATGGAAAAGTTGACACCTTGCAAACTTTGCACAACCTAAACAAAGGTTTGTTGCTCTTATGGTGATCATATTGTTTGAATTTGTGTCAAATGGAATAACTTGCTTACAAATTTTTTCCAGATGAACTTGCTGGTTTTGAGGAAGCATGGAAAGTTAATACCAATGGAAAGCTGGGTGACTGGAGCGATCCATTTGGCTTTCCTGGCACTTCAGGTAAACATATTGCTTTTTGAGAAACCTCCTTTGAATTCATAGCTTTTCCTTGTTCTTTGTCCGTTTATTTTGAGATTGTACCCACTATGGAGCAAGTAGAGAAGAGTTATCCTGTTACCCATGTTTTCCTTTAAGCTGCAATTAGATATCCAGAGACAAAATCTTCACTAGTAGATCTAAATGTTAAGCCTTGTTTGTATCATGTCATGCTGATGCATGATGATGGTCTTTATATTCTTTCCAGTATTAGATTTCGATAATTGTTTGAGTTAGTTCAGATTATTTTGCTTTGACATTCTTAATCATTTCTTTGTGAAATGATATTCATATGTCCACATTCTATGCTAATGTAGGTTCTAGCCGCACTAGGCAGAAAGGGATGGGAAATTGGGAAGGTTGGGCACTTCCGTCTACTGAACAGGGCAAAAATGCTGGAGGAGACAGAACAAATACAGGTGCTGTGAGGAATTCAGCAGCTGGAAGAACAAGAAAGGTGGTTAGGATCAACATTGAATAGGTGCAGAATTCCTTCCACATTAAGCTCATTCATATGGTATTGATACAAATAACATGGAACTTGTTGGGTTCCATTTGATGGATTTGGTCTTAGAAAATGGTGAACGTAGCGAACTTCTATGGCATTATTGCGAGCATGAGGGTGTGAATTGGTCATTTCTGTCACTGTCTTAGGATTTGTAGTCCTTTAATGAGAGTCAGATACTGTAGCATTATTTCCTCATACCCTGCACTCATCTCCAATCTAAAATCTTGGTAAATTACTAAATTTTGCTGACCAAGTTGTTTGGAATTAACTTTTACGCTTAATTTCTAAGGTTGCACCCAATCGATTCCACACAAACTTGTGCAAACTTTTGAGCAATCAAACTGGACTAGTACCTTAGAATTTCTTTATAACAAACAAGCGAATAATTTATTGTCTAGTGAGTGATTCTAGGAACAGGATGGTTTCCATTTTTGCATTATCTCATTTCTTGTTTCTCTCTGTAATTTACAGCAGAACCTTTAAACCTAATCCATCTACCCTTACCTAACAATTTCGATTCATTGCTTTGTTATTGTTGTAATTAGCCTTTTACTCTGCCACGAATCAGGGAAAAAAAAATACCCCTTTCTCTCGCCTGTTACATTTCCGTAAAACATTTGTTGCTCCATAATCTGTATACGAAAGTAATTTTTTCAGATTTTGCATTTGAGTATTGTTGTTGATGAATGAGTGGAAAATTAAAAGGGTATAAACATGTAGTGAAGAAAGGGCACGAGTCTATGACTTTCAAATATCATGGCCAACTTCCTTGTTAGGTAATTTTGTTTAATAACGATAGAACTAGTAATTATTATTATTTTTAATACGCATAGAGTAAATTATTTATGGAATGAGTTAAACTAATGAGTTAAATTGAAGCAGCATATTTTTTTTTCATGAATAAGTCGATGTGAAACAACAGATTTTGTTTCATTAATCCTCGGTTGTTAGCATCCACTGTTATTGTCCTCTCTCTAAAAGGTTCCAAATAGTGATGCCATTTAGGTTTGGCCTAGCTCTATACTGCTCAACTTAAAGGCAATAAGTTTGATCTGAGTTGATCAATTATTGAGTCAAGTTCACCAAATTGAAGTTAAAGATGAAATTGTTTTTAAAAACATGTTTCGGATTTGATCGAGTTTTGTGCTATAGGTCAGATATTAATTTTTTGATAAATTTGAGGCCGAACCGATTTAATGACATCCTAATTTCAAAAGCCAGGGATTAAGAGGTGGTGATAAAAAGAGAAGTACAGGGTTTACCACTTTTGGTAAGTGCACCGGTGAGGAGCAGTGTGCAGGCTTACTTATTCAGATTGAAAGCTCAAGTCATCTCATCAGTCGTCGTACATTCGGATTATTATCGTGAATTGTTGTAATTCTAATTATAATATAATTCGTAACCTGTAGTTTAAAATCTTAATTATCACGTAATGTTCTCTTCAAGTAATAAGCTTCTATTTTTGATAGTTATTGTCTTAATTTGTTTTAATTTCTTCAAATTGGTTTAATTTTTAATAATTAGTTCGATTTAAATTTTTTTATCATATTTAAATTTAATGGATTCAGATATATAAACTCAATTTTTTTTAATTTTATCTTGAACATATTAAATTTAACTTCTTTTCATGCATACATTTGACTTTCTTTATAATATAAATAAAAATTTAAATTTTATCAATTTAATTATATAAACTAAAATTAAAATTTAATTCAATTAACATTATTTTTTTAAAATAAGTTAAATTGACTTGTTTCCTGTTTAGATTATATAAACTAAACATTTTTTTATTTAGCGTAAACATTTTATTGTAATGGTTTATTTGTTTTATTTATTTATTTACTTTATCTTTTATTTTTATTTGTTACCTTATTTTATATTTACTGTATTATTTATTTTATTACTTATTTTATATTTGTATTTGTTTATTTGTATTTATTTATTATTATTATTACATAAAATTTTAATTTTAATCTTTTATTATTACCAATTTGTTAAGATAATATGTAATAGTTTTTCATTTTTATTTTATTTTATTTTTGTATATTAGTTATTTATTTATTTAATATATATTTTTATTTTTTCTTTACGTGAATTTCTTGAAAATAATTTCTCGATTAATTAATTTCTTGAAAATAAAAGTCCCCACAAACATTACAAAGGAATGATGTATAAACTACTTCCCTCGGTCCATATGCTTTTCGAATTACCTATATGGTATAGACACAAGAGCATAATAATTTATAACTGTACTTAAAATTTTACTTAATACAGCGCAGGTGCTTTGTTATAAAAGCTTCCGATATACATTATAATTCAGTTTTATTCTTTATTAGAGTTTCTTCGGAGGCTCTTAAACGGCGCCGTTCTGACTTTCAACTTGTAACGGCCGTCTTTAGGCCAAAATATCCTCCAACGGCGGGTCGTTAGTTGTTATCAAGTTCGTTTGCTTGACCTGTAACATAGTCCCGTTCGCTGACACGTGGCCTGTTAGCGTAATCCGTTACACTCAAAATATCCACTCAGCTGTCGAAAGATTGAAGACCATAAATTTGTATTAATGTTGCTCCGTGCGAACCTAAACCACCAACCATGGAGCTCTCCGATTCAGACGTTGATTCTTCTTCAGAGTTGCAAAACCTCGAAGGACATCGACCAAGTACATGCGAGACTTATAACAACTGGGTTCGTCAAGAACTCTTCTCTGACCGCCAAAATTGTGCTCTCCCTCTCTGCTTCACCCCACATTCCGCTTATTGAATTCTCTCGCTACATCTTCTTTACGCGTCACGCTTGCGGTAACAGAGAGGACGATACGTTCCTTTGGAATGCTGTTGTTAAAACTTATTCCCACGGGGAGGAACCGATAGAAGCTTTGTGGGTTTTTTGTTTGATGCTCGAGAATGGGGTGTTTATGGATGAGTTTTCTGTGTCTTTGGTGTTGAAAGCGTGTTCTCGAGTGCGTTTAGTTAAGGAGGGAATGCAGATTCATGGGTTTTTGCGCAAACTGGAATTTGGTTCAAATTTGTTCTTAGAGAATTGTTTGATAGCTCTGTATGCTCGTTGTCGTTGTCTAGAGTTTGCTCGCCAAGTGTTTGACTGGATGAAGATAAGGGACTCGGTTTCGTATAATACAATGATAAATGGCTATGTTAAGAGAGGAAAAATGGACTTGGCTCGTGACTTATTTGATTTAATGCCGATGGAGGAGAGAAGTTTAATATCTTGGAATTCCTTGATAAGTGGGTATGCACAGTTGGAAGATGGAGTTCGATTTGCTAAGCAACTGTTTGATGAAATGCCTGAGAGGGACTTGATTTCGTGGAATTCGATGATTAATGGGTATGTGAAATGTGGGAGGATGGATGATGCTCAAGCCTTATTTGACAAGATGCCGAAGAGTGATATGGTCACAAGAGCTAATATGATTGATGGGTATGCAAAAGTAGGGAGGGTTAGTACTGCTAGGAGTTTGTTTGACGAAATGCTTGAAAAAGATGTTGTCGTTTGTAATGCGATGATGGGTGGTTATGTACACAATGGTTACTTCATGGAAGCTTTAGATATCTTTTATAGTATGCAAACTGAAGGTGCTTTGTCCCCTGATCGTGCCACGTTGTTAATTGCTCTTTCGGCGATTGCTCAACTAGGACATATCGAAAAGGGGGTAGCTTTGCATCTTTATCTGCAAGAAAATGGGATTCATCTGGATGAAAAACTCGGTGTTGCGCTCATTGACATGTATTCTAAAGTGGGCAGTATTGAGAATGCCATGTTGGTGTTTGAAGAAACAAAAGAGAAAAGTGTTGATCATTGGAATGCTATGATTTGTGGGTTGGCAATTCATGGAATGGGAGAATTGGCTTTTGGTTTGCTCATGGAGATGGAGAGGGATTGCATTAAACCTGACGATATCACGTTTATAGGTTTGTTAAATGCTTGTGGCCATGCTGGCTTGGTTAAGGAAGGTATTGTGTGTTTTGAGATTATGAGAAGAATTCACAAGCTGGAGCCAAAGCTGCAACACTATGGGTGCATGGTTGACATTCTTGGCCGTGCAGGGCATGTAGAAGAAGCAAGAAAATTGGTAGAGGAAATGCCTATCCAACCTAATGACGTGATCTGGAGAACTTTGCTCAATGCTTGTAGAGCTAACGAAAGCTTGAACATTGTAAAGCCTGTAGCTGAACATCTTATGAGCCTGGATTCTTCTAGTTCAGGTTCTTATGTACTTCTTTCAAACACCTATGCTGATCTTGGTATGTGGGATGATGTTCAAAGAACTAGGACAATGATGAAGAAGAAGAACTTCAAGAAAATTCCTGGTTGCAGTTGGATTGAACTTGAGGGAATTGTTAATCAGTTCTTTGTGCAAGATGGATCTCATCCACAAGTAACAGAGATTTACTCTTTGTTGGATACTCTATGGATGCCCAAATCAGATGTCAGTTATTCTAGATGTTGTTGATGATTTAGAAGCTTCTGAATCAGACCTTCAGATGATGTAAATTGCTTGTGTAAGCTGTGAAAGGAAACTTCAAGTTTTCCAAATTCTCAATGTGAAATGTTAATAAGATAATAGTTAATATTGTATAAATTATTCTTATAAATAATTTAAGCAATATTCATTATGATCACTGCAAAGACTGCCAACATAACAACACCACCAAATAAAAATCTCACTGAAATGTGAAATTTGGAGAAGTTCAATAGTGCGCAGCATAATTAGTAGAGAGATTATTTTCAAATGACCCACTTGAGGAAAAAAAAAAGTAAAAATAAAATTAAACAAATAATGAAAATAAATAAATAAAAATAAAAATAAAAATATATAATATTATTATTATTGTTATTATTATCATCATAATTATTATTATTATAACACTAATAATCATAAACATAATAATAATTAAAATAAGAAAATCAATAATAATAATACTGATAACGATAATAAAGATACTAATAATAATAATAATAATAATGTAATTAGACTTCAATAAATGTTTTATAGTCATCATAATTGACATAATTTAAATTACTTATACGATAAATTATTTGTTAATATGCACAAGACAATTTAAGCTATAATGATTATAAAATTACTAAAATAATGACCACTTAATTATTTTTAACTTTAAGTGTTAATACCAGATATATTCTTCTGAAAATACAAAAATCTACTTAGATTATATACATCAATGGTATTCATTAAGGGTATCAATTCCTGGGGTTGGAGCACCATGTTCCCGTTAGGGTGTTCCAACCCTGTGCCACTAAATTCTGTCCACATATTTGTGTGGACCCTTCATAAATGTGTGGATGAGATTTAATGCAACAGAGTAGGAACTGGTTAACCGGAAAATAGGATCTGTTCCCCAATTCCTGTGCCTAATTTGTTGTGAAGGCTATTTAATTTTGATCTGTAATATATAGTCTAAGCATAAGCTTTAATCCAAAACACGAAGACATGTCCAACTTTTTTTGGTTGTCCATATCGTGTTCTTGCACATTAGTGTTGGAATCCAACCTTGATCAAATCATAGACATAGTGGAAAACAAAAAAAAATTTACGGATTCCAAGCAAATTCTGATAATTGAATAAACTTGAATAAAATGAAAACGAATTAGAAATTGTACCTTGTTTGTCTTCCTGTTGAAAAACCTTTGAAATCTTTTCGATTGATCAATCATAAACTGTTCAATTGTCCAGCCTCTGATGATATCCACATAACAATTTTCAAAACTTGATTTGAGAGGAAGAAGACAAAGTGTTAGCTTCTAAAATATTCTTCCCTTTTTAAATAGAAAAATCATGAGGGTCTTTAATTAAAATTAAAATTATTTAATTATAATTAAAATATAATTCTAATTCTAATTAATTTAATTTAATAAAATCAAATATCTCATATTTGATCCACAAAGTTTCTCAAACTTTATAATTAAGTCCAACTTAATTAAATTGATTATTTCTTTCACAAATTGCTCTTTGTTGTGTGACCCATTAGGTTCATAACAAATTGACAATGATCATAAATTACAATTCTAATTCACAATTAGAATTAGATAAATTAAAACTTCTTTTAATTTATCTTTAATTCTCTAATTAAACAATTCATAATCATAAATCATGATTGACGTCTAGCAACATGTCATGATTACCTAAATATCAGAAATGTCAAAGTAATTGATTTAACCTGTCCATGCATGGCTATGATGTATAATTTAATCATTTTGTCATTCAATATTCTAATTGAACAGAGTATGGATATAGTGTCTACTCTTATCATCCAATCATCTTCGTTATTGCTAATTAATAATTGATTTATAATTGAAATTTGAAAAAACCTTTTCAAATGTCAATTCACTCTTGCCAGAAAATTTCATAAATCATTACTAATCAAGAACAGTATAATATTTTCTCTAATTACTTTAGAATGACGAATCATATATTGACTTACTCAACTATCTCCATATGGTTCATACTGTATCTAATTACTACCAATTGAATTATCCTATGATGATTCATAAGTAGCATCAAAACACAATAATTCTCACACGAGATACCTTGGTAGTCTCAAGTCTGAAGATCAATTGTACAACCATCATTATGAGATAATCCATAGATATATAAGCAATATTCCATCTGGAATTCTCATAATCGAGTTAGTTTAGTGACTTATTCTCTAATAATCACCCACACATTAGTTTAAGTATCTTCATACTTTAATTTATGAGATCAATTACTTTCTTCGTAAGAAAGAAACATAATGTGTGCTAGTTTTACCGTTTCAACAATATCCCGTCTTGATGAAACTACAACTAGGAACATTTAGGAATAATACATAAGTGTAAATTGAATATCATAATTATGATCTCATCATGATTTCAATTACACAGTAATTATTCCAAGGATTTTACTTTTAATATTAAAATATAAAATTAAATTAATACATAAAGATAAATAAAGCCTTTTTATTGATTAAAATATTGTCATACATTAATTTGCATTCAATTGATTGGCTGCAAGGCATAAACTAACAATAAGTTCGTCGTTAATGGCTTCCACAGCTCTGTAAGATTCAGCATTTTCTTGTCCCATATTTAGTTGTTACTGCTATTCATTCCCTGTTTAGCCTTCTTCCTTCTTAGTCTTTCATGTTCTCTTTTTGGTGGGGTTGGAGGGTTATGATAAGCTCTTCACATCAGATTGGATGAAGTACAAATCACAAATCCAGGATCTAAGGAATGTTCAATAATAGGCAAGAATGACAAAAATAACTCAGATGGTATTTCCGCCACACCCACAGAAGTTAGGAAGGATTGGGGGTGATAAGGAATGAGTTTGATCTTCACAAGCACTTGCTTGAATGAAAACCAAGTCTTTAAATAACACCAATGAAGGATTTCTCTAAAGTAATGCAAAATAACACTCAATTTGTTTTCTGAATATTGAATGAATGAAGTATGCGTACAAGACACGAAACAAAGAGTATTTATACTAACCCTAATGACTTGGACGACTTTCATAAGGGTAGGAATTGGGTTTTGGCCCATTCTAGTCTAAAAGAACAAACTTCCTAACAAATAAGCTTAAAACAAGCTTATTAGGCCCAAACAAACCCAAAAACATAACTAAGCTTATTTATGGTTAGAATCCACTTATTTAACTCCTAAATAACATAACTAAAAGTTCTAAATAAATAAAATAAGAAGCCCAAGCAATTAGCCCAAAGATGCTCAAAACAACCTAACTGTAACAATTGAGTTGTTTCAAGTTGTGCATCACGTCCAGCCTTCTTCAACAAGTCCAACACATTTGCTCCTGAAGTTAATCACAATTTAGTATAATGATAATCAACACACAAGAAGGGGGGTTGAATTGTATAAACTTTTTCGTTTTACCCTTCTTTAAACAATACTTATTTAATTCAGATTTACTAAAAGACTTTGCAAATGAGAAATCAAAAAACACAAGTAAGTAATATCAAAAGTTAAGAAACGTTGACACAAAGATTTTATCCTGGTTCACCCCAAACCGTGGGCTACGTCCAGTCCTCAGAAACCTTCTGAGATTTCACTATCTTCAA
>JAOSBL010000009.1:23733314-23754989 GCA_027568915.1 Erythroxylum roraimae
CGTCCTGGGACTCATTACTGTATATGTCAATGAAGACCCTCTTCATGACATATGTACTCTGGCCAGAGATTTCCAAGGTCACTTCTAATGTCATCCGTTAGGGATTGGAAGCTCTTAACAACACCCATTTACTAAAATTTGCCTCTTTAAGTTGGAGATAACCTTGCCATTGTCACTGTGTTTGCCATTTATAATGCTTCATAGGATATTTGGGAATCATGTAATGTGGTTACCGTTGGAAATACTTCATACACCAAGGCAGAGAGATCAATGGCATAGGAAAATCAGAGCGTTCTTAGCAATTCCTGAAGATTAACTCCAGGTGACAATGCCTCGAAGCAAAGTTTTCATTCTAAAGCTGTGATTTGAGCAAACATAAGAATCTGATGGAGGTATTAGCAGAGGATTCTCTTGGTTTTCATTTTTAATATTTTATATGGAATTCAAAAGAAACAACTCTGGTTTCTGGCTAACCTCCTCATTCTTATAACCTTTTCTTCTGCTTAAAAGATCTCCGCAAAGATTTACCATTTGATATTGAGCGACAGGGCAGAGATTTTGCTCCAAGAAGTACTAAAAGTTCACAAGTCCAGGTATATGAAAGCTTCTCGAATGCCTGGAGACCTCTTAGCTCTTACCTTGACATCTACCATGTGCTACGTATAATTGGACAACATCCGAGGGAAGATAGTCAATTTCATGGCATGCCCTTAGATGTCAAGGTATATGTATTTAGTCATGTTGTATTTATTTGAAGAACATTGATCATTTGGTGGTATTCTTACTATAGTTAGAAGATGAGCTTACATGATATCTGACTTACTCTGTAGTATTTGTTTAGTTGGTCCCAAGAAGATGTTAAACATAAACACAAAGTTGGGTGAAGAATGAATTTGAAGTTTGAAGTAGATTTTGTAATTCCACTGTTTGACCTCTTTTCCTTTTGTTTTAGGGTAACTTAAACGATGTAGGCTTGGCTCTTAGTCAATTATTGATAAATTACATTAAATTAATTAAACTAGTACTTATTTTTATTATTTAGTTATCATACACCTTATTAGTCATATTATGTTAATGTTTCATAAAATTCTAGTGTATTCAACCCTAAAGTAATTGCAGAGTCAGGACTACATGCTGATACGTTTGAAATCCATCCGAATCACCTCCAGCAACTGATGGATCTAACCTAACCTTCAGCTACTAAAGAACAGCTTTTGCATACGATTAAAGATAATAAAACTATTTCTCCACAAGCCACAGCACAATTTATCTAGCAAACATCTTGGACCTGTCAGAGACATGACATCTTTCTGAGAGTTAAAACATCACCCTCTAGAACTGGTGAAGAAGTAAGCTGTGAACATCAGGAGGAAACTTTGGAGTTCAAATACAATATAAAACTAAAAGTACTCGTTCACTTATTCATGTGGAGATTCTACAACATATGAACAAGTTGCTCTAACAAGGCAAAGAGTATCGTATCAAAGCCATTTATACAAAATAAAACAAGTTTCCACACATAAAGGGAGTCAAAACTTATCTAAGTCAGTAACTGGCAGAAATTTGAAATAGTGTGTGCTATTTTATTCAAGTTGAGTAGAAATGATACATGTCCAATAATCAGCATATTCTCTATTCGTCATGAATGCTACAATTCTGCAATCTGCAACTAAAGCAATTACAAAGTCCAAAAATGGAAGAAAGGAAGAAAAGAAAGATGCTATCTTTGATACATCTTGGATGGTCCCCGCAAAGAAATCCACCAAGGAACCAACCACAATATCTTCTTCAAGGTTGGACATGATAGCTCACCTCTTATAGCATCAATTGATCAATATATGGAAACACAAAAATCGTGCACGGGATGAACATAAGTGTTAAGAAAAACAATCATAAGAATCATAATGAACAAGTAATTCTTCAAGGGTACCCGATCTTGCAACCAAAGATTGCTAATCATCATCATCATCGTGCATCTGCCTTCTTTCCTCCAGCAGAGTAGTAACTGAGGTACCACCTCACAAATTTCTTCAAACCTGCATGCAGATCCGTGGAAGGTTTATACCCAAGTGCCCTCTGTGCCAAGCTAATATTGGCATGTGTGAATTGAACATCTCCATTCCTTGGCAGCTTCATGATATTCCTCTTAGCTTTCACCTTCAAAAGCCTTTCCAATATACTCACCAGATCCGTAACTGGCACCGGAGACGTATTCCCTAAATTGAACACCCTCAACTGTGCTGGACCCTTCTTTTTCCCTCCACTCCCAGTACTCTTCTCTGCAGTATCCAATGAAGCCAAGCACCCCTTAACAATATCATCTATATAGGTGAAATCCCTAGCAACAGTACCATGATTTGCTGCCTCAAAAATTGGTATACTCTTCCCTTTCAACATATCCCTAGTGAAAAAGAAATATGCCATGTCTGGCCTCCCCCAAGGGCCATACACCGTGAAAAATCGCAACCCAGTAAGCGAAAGACCGTAAATATGATTGTAAGTATGAGCAATCTCCTCTCCAGCCTTTTTAGTAGCAGCATATAAGCTAGCAGGTTGATCAGTTCTATCTTTCTCCGAAAAGGGTACTTTTGTATTGAGTCCATACACTGAACTAGAAGATGCCCACACAATTGCAGGTTGTGGGTTTGCTTCTTTACAAACTTCAAGCAAATTAACAAATCCAGCAATGTTACTATGCACATAAGAGCCAGGATTTTGCATTGCATACCTAACCCCAGCTTGAGCAGCCAAATGCATCACATGAGAGAAGCGCACAACTTCAAACAGTTTCTTCAGCAAATCGACGTCGTTTATGTCTCCTTCCACGATAAACACCCCAGCCCGTTCAAGAAGAGCTTGTCGATCTCGTTTCAGAGATGGGTCGTAGTAGTCGTTGAAGTTATCAAGCCCGACGACACCATCCCCGCGCCGTTTCAGAGCAGCAGAGACGTGGGTCCCAACGAAACCGGCGGCGCCTGTGACCAGTACCGACATGCCATTGCGAGACCGGATTCGGGAGGACGCTCTGACCCGTTTCTCCCAATCGGGTCCTCCCCAAGAAGACGTGCGGAGCGAACGGCGTGATAGATCGGACGGTAGTGGATTGACGGTCGATGACGGCGAGGAAGATGGGGATCGATAAAACAAGATGAAAATCAAGCCAATGAAGACAAAAGACCAGAATGTGAGTTTGGTAAATGAGTGCCACCTCAACCTACTATAAGATTTCTCCATCTTGAATTTACCAGGTGTTGATGGGGTGTGGTCAAGATGCGACATTTGTTTCATCTGGAACATAAAACTGACTTCTTTCCTAGTTCTTGATCTGGGTTTCTAGGGTTTTTGGGATTGATCAGAGATATTGGTGGTGAAGACCAAGAGAAGGGTCTTGATTTGGTGGCCTTTGGCTTTTCCTTTTGAGCTTTGCTCTATGGGGGATATAAGGAATCTTTCAGGTTTCTTGGATGAATGGGCTAAGGGTAGTTTCTGAATTTGGTAAAAGTAAAGTGAAAAGAAAAGAGAGAAAAAGCTTAACTTTTGATTGATTGTGTGCTTAAACAAATGGTGATTAGAGGATTCAGGAATGGAGCGTAGAGGGAGAGAGCCCAACAGGAAGAGAGAGAGAGATACAGAGAGAGAGGGAGAGAACTTTTGAATTTTAGGTTAACAGAGTCAAAATCAAAATAACTGGGGGTTAACGTAGTTGACTCTGTTTAAAAATAGGGATTTTGGTTGATGGTTATATATATAGGGTTTTGAATTGGGAAATTTTAGATACAAAATAGAGAAAATGCAAAATGGTGGGTGCGATGCTAGTCAATGCTTTGACTCTATGATTTACCCATCTTTGTGACTTCAATTTGATTGGTTTTGAAGCCTAGAAGTTTGGACCTCTAAACTTATATACTCCCTAATCCCTATATTAAGAAGAGTTTTAGCCTAGGTTGGTCTTTATTTAGCAAGTGAGTTTAAATAAGCTTTTATTTAAGGAGGAGGACAACTAAAAGATGGTTGTTGGAACGGATGGGACCGTGAGGCTTTAAACTAAGTGAGGAGTGCGTTTCTCATTTTAACACCCTTCCAAAATTAAGGGATTAATTCTTGTAATTATTATGTTTTATTAAATTTTATTTATAATATATAAATAAGATTTAATAGAATAAGATTAGAACAGAGTAATTAGATTAGAAAATTTGATGTGCAAAATTCATGGTTTTTCAAAAAAATTTGTGAAAATTTTGTACGAATAATTTTTTATTTTGATTTTTAACTTTTTAATTTGATTTAGTTTAATTTTTATTATTAAAAATTAATTAATTAATTTTATAAACTAATCATTTTTATAAATTTTTAACAGTCTTTTTTAATTAAATTTTAAATTTTTAGATAAATATTTCAACCTTTTGCAGATATTAAATTTTATTTAATTTTTAACCGATTTTAAATATTTTAAAATTTAAATTTTTCAATCTAATTTTGAAAACATTAGTGATTACTATAAGATAAGTATTCTAATTTCATTTATATTCGATTATTGTATGGACCACGAAACTTAAATGCAACTTGTTCCTAATAATTATCACTTCCTAATTAATTGCATCATGATCTTGATTCAACCGCGACTTAATTTCAAATTTAATTTCTGTTTGGATCATATATATCTGCAACTATTAGTGCGTGAGTCACCTTTTGATTCTTGGATTTGTAATTATGTGTTAGTGGGCCAATCTTAACATGATGTCAATGGGTCAATAAAATGTTTGTTGCAATTTAAAATTCTCAAAATGGGTGATCCGACCCGAAAAGTTTGCGTTAAAGTGAGGACTGTTTCTCAACTGAAAGATTATCAACTTGTGGGATGTGTTCTGAATTATAGTAGCAATAGAATTTTATTGAGTTTAGATATATGTTAAAATAGAAATTCATTAATAATGAATATTTGTGAAAATTAGAAGTTTGTTCGCATGTAAAAATCAATATTTTCAATTAAAGATTTAATAAAGTTATAAAATTTGAAAAATAATCGATGAAGATTATCCTTATCTATAGATTAATTGAAAAAAGATAATAGATGATTCGGGATTTTTATTGTTAAATCGATCGAATTGGTTCAATTTTTAAAAATTAGTAGAAATAAAGTTTTGTTATATTTAAACTTTTATTTACTTATGAAAATAAAGTTCAATTATAATTAAATTTATTTAAGTGTTTAACGGTATTTAAACTTTCATTTACTTATAAAAATGAATTTTAATTATATTTAAATTTGTGTCAGCATTTTACTGTGTTTAAATTTTTATTTATTTGCGAAAACAAATTTTACCGTGCTGGTTTAACTGTAATTAAATTTGTGTAAGGATAAATTTTAATTATACTTAAATTTATAAAAAATGTTTTACTGTATTTAAACTTTTATTTATTAGTGAAACTAAAAGTTTACCATACTTAAATTTATATTTTATAGTGTACTTAAACTTATATAAGTACTATTGTTATTAGACTTAATCTTGTTAAAGATCTCTTCTTTATCACACTAAGAAGTTATATTAAACTTGTGTAAATATTATTGAAAGCCAATAGATCAATTAGGTCAAAACAAATAAATTTTGAATTTTTGTTTCATTTGTTTTTTATATATTATTTTCACTTTTGCAAGTAATTAATTATAATTTAATTAAAAATGATTTTTTATTGTTTTCATTTTTATTTATTTATTTTTCTTATATTTCTCTCTTCATGTGGGTCATTTGGAACAACCTCTCTATTAATTATAGGTAAAGTTGTGTACCACTAGACCTCTTCAGATTTCACGTATTAGCAAGATTTTTATTAAGTGTTATTGTTGTATAAGTGAAAATAGAAACACATTGAATTAATAAATACTAATTAAATTAAGTCTCTTGTAAACTAATTTATTCAAATTATGTGAGATACAAATTATATTTACACTAATTAAATAGCAAACATTTTATTACGTACGTACTAAAAAAATAAAAATTCTGAATTTCATTATTATAAAAAGTTGAAATATTTAAAAATTATGAATTAATATTTTTTCTTGTCCTTTTCTCGCTTTCATGTCTATATTCTTAATTTCCTTGAAAGAGGTGGAGAGAGGGACAAGTTCCTCTGTACCCATAATCCTGTACTAACCTTATTCCATACGATCACATTTACACATTTTTCTAAGTTTCACATATTTGTGTGGATAGAATCGTATAAAGCAGGGTTAGTACAAAATTATAGGTACAGATAATTTGATACCATTGAGAGAGGAGTCAAGAGTCAAAATAATTAATAGTGACTCATACTTGGTACCGAAGGCAAAACCACCTTTCCAACGAGTGGTTAGGCATACCTTAGATTGCAATTTATGCGGTGTTAGTATGTTGAGAGTAGTGTACAAATCACAAGCTGAAAAGGTTTCTTGTTTTACTTCATTTCAAAGCTTAAACCAAATGCGAGTGTACGAGTAAATCTGAAGACAATTTGCTAAGCTTGTCCAACAAATTCTATACAATGTAGTCTCCATCATAACTTCAATCTATGAATGGATAGCCCTTCACTCAGATAGACACCCTTAATACGAATATTTAAGTGTTGGCTTGTTGGTAAGTGATACAGTAACATGCTCGAATTGTTCCGTC
Source organism: Erythroxylum roraimae (assembly GCA_027568915.1). Lineage (NCBI taxonomy): Eukaryota > Viridiplantae > Streptophyta > Magnoliopsida > Malpighiales > Erythroxylaceae > Erythroxylum > Erythroxylum roraimae. The sequence continues at coordinate 23,739,962 of JAOSBL010000009.1, forward strand.
CTAGACTTAAGACTCAAATGTTTGCAAGTAAGTTTTGAGTGCGTAACGAGTTAAAAATATAATTTTAATATGTTCTTTTGTATTTTTATCATTAAAAATGTAAAATTAAATATTTAAATATCACTAATGTTTAATTTTAAAATTTAAATTAATAAAATTTAATATTTTAAAAAATTATAGTTTAAAAATGGCAATCTCGTTGTTGATAAAAAATATTTGTTGTCGTGATTAATATTAACTAAATTACCAAACATATTAATAAATAATTTATGATATATAAGAATATTTTTAATAACTATATAAGAATATTTTTGGCATCCATTTTTCTAGTTTCTTATTGTCTGAAAATCTAATTTTTTATTAATACTCATGAATGATAAAACCTAATCAATTCAACAAATGTAATTATAAAAATTTAAAAAAGACTAAATATTCTATTTGATTTATTTTAATACATTTTATCATTAAACGATCGTTTTTATAAATTAATTAATTTTTGTAAATTAAAATAAACAAGTTGCTTATTATTTAATAATTTTTAATTTTTTTATAAATAAAGATAAATTTTTTATCTTATTTTAAAATTTTTAATTCTATTTGAACTAGTTGAAATTTTTAAATTTTATTTTATCACTTTAATTTTTATTACTACTTTTAAAATATCGGTACTCGTTGCCCTATGTGTGCTGTATTCCTCTAGATGGATGATAGGTTACACTTTCAAGGGAAATGAAATAAATTTCCACGTTCACCATCACTAACACCCATCATCCCACGTGACGACGTGTTTTTGAAAAAAGATAACAGTCTCTTTGGTTTTAATTTTTATGCATATTACATGCCTTGTGATTTAATGTTGGCATTACGATAGAGATGCTTCTTCCCAGTTTCCTTAGCCAGCTAAGACACACACCCACGTGAGTGAGTCTCAATTTGGTGCAAGCGCTCGTTTCTTCATCCTTCGTGAAAAAAAGACAAGTTGCCTCATTTGGAGCAGGAATAACAACCAATTGAGTGGGATCGACATAAATACGAGTCGAAATTCGAATACTACTCAAAATCGAGATCAAAATATCAAATCTTTTATGCTCACGTTTCTGTGCCAACTCTATCCACACAAATATGCAGGGCCTAGATAAATGTATAGATGGATCGTCTGGAACAAAATTGGCACAAGGTTATAAACATAAATAATTTTATCCCTTCAAAATCTAGTCTGATTCAGAACGAAAGGTCCGAACTGGTTTGAAGTGTCTTAAAAACATCTTTTTAGTATAACTAATCAAAATTATATTTTAGCCACCTAATTGAAATCTTGCTGAAAGGTGAGATTTAAAGAGAATCGATAATACATAACCTTGCCTTTACCTAATAAAGAAGCTGTTTTTAAAATTATATTTTAGCATATATAATTAACTAAAACGACTTTGAATCAAATTGAGCTGCACTGAAAACTCCGTTCCTAATTAAGGATAGTTTAATCGGTGAAGTAACTTAAACAGAGTTTCTTGAATTGTCGGCAAAAGAAGTTTCGATTCACAACAACCTTGAAAACATTGATCAAAAACAAACACTGTCGCTTAAATTATACTCATTGTTTAATTCTAAATCTATAACTCTTCAGAATATTTTATTGCATGCTCTCGAATTGCGAGTTCCACCCAACAAGATCAAGTTTTGCAGAAATACAAAGTATCTAATTATGAATCTTGTCAATGCCATAATGGAGCTACATGATTAAGCTGGCATATACAAATGGGGAAAGGATCTGAAGGATTGGCCAGAAGAACAATCTGATGATTATAAAGCTTTAAAAGGAAAAATATAAGTATTCAAGAAAAAGAACTTTATTCAACGGAATGCAATGGAGAAAACAGATATGAACTTACATGATAACAAATGATTTATGGGTTTAGAAGACAATGGAAACTTAATTTGATACGTTACAAGCAGCAAGTTCAGAAACATTTTCTGCCTGTATATAGTTTTGGTACAATAACAAGAAGTTGCTATTTAAGTTATAGAAACAATGGCGTAGGTAAAAGAAACTAGGAATGCTTCGAACTACCATGATTTGCAGGCAGCATAGTACCTTTCCACGGTGTCTCCTCTCCTGAATTTTTGGCGGGATGAGGCCTCTCAATATTTGGAGAACCTCTGGAGGACATCAAAGTAGTCAGGGAAAGTTTTTCTAGTGCAACCAGGGTCCCTGATAGTCACTGGAACTCCTCCACAGGCAGCAAGAGAGAATGTCATTGCCATTCTATGATCATCGTACGTGTCGATCTCTGCAACGTTTAGTTTCTCGGGTGGAGTGATCACACAATAATCTGAACCTTCTTCAACTATTGCCCCCAACTGACACATGGTCTAAATGTTAGAATCTAGAAATAAATGTGAATGAGCTATTTGTATTTAGAGATCAGGACGAGTATAAATGCCACCGGGAACTGACCTTTCTAAGCTCTGTGCAAATAGCAACCATCCGTTCCGTCTCTTTCACTCTCCAGCTTGCCACTGAGAGTTAGAAAAAGAAGGGATTAGACCAACAAGTTATGCACAAGAAAAGGAACCGTGATTTCTATGTACGTGTGCAAATGATCTTTTAAGCTGAGATTCGAGAAATTTTGAGGAAATTTAAACTTAAAGACAAGAATAGAAGGCTATGCCATAGCCACAATTTTTCAAGGGACTGCAGTTTTTTTATCAACTGATCCACAGCATATCAGTTAGTATTTAAATATAATTATATGCATGCCTTGTAAATGTAGTTCTCAAAAGTAGAATATAGGTTCCTCAACAGTCCTTTTGAAGTTTACTATAAGAATCAACTGGTCATACCAGAGGGATCTAACATACCATCTCTTATGGCAGTAGGGCCATCGGCAAAAAGAGCAACCACAGCCAGAGTCATCGCAACATCTGGCATTTTGTTCATGTTGACGTCAATAGCACGTAAATGCTTTCTACCGAAAGAATCTCGTGGTGGTCCAGTGACAGTAACACTATTCTCCGTCCAGGTGACTTTAGCTCCCATTTTCTCAAGAACCTCAGCAAACTTTACATCTCCCTTGATTTTACCAAAACGAATTGAAAATCAATGGGTTATAATAGATTGTGAAGGAACAAGTATGTCAAAAACTCTCTATTCAACACATGCATGTAAAAGATGGATGCAAAAGTTCAAGAGAGAAATTCTAAGGAATTAGGAAGTCAATCCCTAAGACAACATGATTATTCTGAGAATCATATGACAATTCTTTTGATTGGAGAAAGCAGTGCAAGCAATAATTAGATGTACAGTGTCCTGAAGTTGGGGCAAATATTTAATAATTACAATAACATTATTAAAAATACCTGTAAGCCGCTAGTTCCACATCCTTCAACAGTGATAGCAAATATTTAATAATTACAATGACATTATTAAAAATACCTGTAAGCTGCTAGTTCCACACCCTTCAACAGTGATAGTCCCACCACTTATTGCTGCACCAGCAAGAAAGTAGCTGGCACTTGAAGCATCACCTTCCACGTAAGCCTTTCCAGGAGATCTAATTAATTTTCATAATGTTAATTCCAATTCAAAGATAACTTATAAGTCAATGGATAATTGCATATACATGAGAACCCTACTTGTATTTTTGACCTCCTCTAATAAGAAAACGATCCCAGCTATCAGTGTGGTCTACAGTGACTCCAAAGCGTTCCATTAACTTTATAGTCATATCAACGTAAGGGACAGAAATCAACTTATCGACAATCTCAATTTCCACATCACCAAGAGCCAAAGGAGCTGCCATGAGCAAAGCGGTCAAGTACTGACTACTTATAGATCCAGCAAGTTTAACCTGAAATAGTTGAACCAGACATCATCAATTAAGATGTTCAAGTCCAGCATTTGTGAAAGGGGAGTTAGCATGCATTCAATTTAGGTAAAATACTAGAAGACAAATTAATGCTCAAGCCCATTTTGCTATAAGAGGAGTAAATACTGAATTTTCAATTCAGAGAGGACAACTCTCTGTGCACCAGTGCAGAGAAAGCGCCTCTCATTCACGAGCATACCTCCACATGGAAGTGACAAGCCCAATTGCCAGCCACCATACAAGTTACTACCAGAGTGGATCCTACTCCCTTTATGTGGGAGCAAACAGAAATTAAGTTGGATGTAATATGGTTTCTTAACCCAAAATTGAACATAACTTGCATCATTTCATGGTGCGTAAGGTTATGACATCACTAGAAAAGAAAAACAAGATGCAGGGAACAAATTGGATAGGAAACAAGATGTAATGAAAAGATGATTGAGATCGCACCTTTCCCCCAGGAAGCCCTCCCTTTGCATTTACGTGAACAGGAGGGCAATTTGTTGGAGAACAAGCAATGTCTGCACCAAGCTGCTTGAGACCGACAACCAAATCTCCAATTGGTCTCTCTCTCATTCGTGGCACCCCATCAAGTATATAACTGGAATTATTTAGATGTCAAACAACAAAAGATGTAATGCCGAGTTAGAAAGCTCTAAAAGAAAGGAGTGAGATTTATAAAGAATGAAAGAAGAGGTTAATTCCACTAAAGTTACTAAATGGTTATCACCCTGCATAGACAAATTGCAATGCCATGAAATTTGCCATATATCAATCGTTGACTTGAATCCCTCTGTCAACCATACTCTAAAAAAATTAATCTCATTCTAAAGAACTGAAATTTGCTGTTAACTAGCTGGTAGACAAATTGGACTCTACATAATGCTCAAGCCCACAGCCGCACAGACAATACCATATAAATGTCTACTTTGACAAGTGATGCAATCAAAAGTTGGCAGCAGTCTATGCAACTTGTAGATCAATCAGCCTCAACTCAAGTTTCAACAGTGATAGATCAAGCTGTTCTAAATAGGAGCGATGAAACTTTTGTACTTTAATTTACTTAAACAGCAGAATCGAGGAAGGAAGGAGGTGAGCAGCATTAGAAAAACCTAGAATTTCCTCCAGCAGCAGTAACTGCAGCTGTCAGTGGACGCATTGCTGTTCCGGCATTTCCGAGGAAAAGTTCAACACTTTTAGTTGATTCTCCAACCGGAAAATGACCACCACAGCCTTCCACAATCGCTTGCTTGAGTTCACCATTGTGTTCAACTTGTAGTCCAAGTGTTTTCAATGCACCAAGCATGTAATGGATGTCATCACTACTCAACAAGTTATCCACAACAGTTTTACCCTAGAAAATACATGAAAACAGCAGTTATTCACCACCTTGAATATACAATTTCAAACTTATGCAGACAGTGTCTCATCTAAATAGATTATAATCATCATCCTACTTACTCCCTTTCAACTGATCAAACAACATATTCTGAAGCAGACGCAGATTCAGCAATCAGCAAAACTTTAAAGCTTAATTTCCCCAACCACAAAACAAAAACTTTTTTTTCCCAACTACTGTATCTTCTCGTAATACACTTTCTAAACGGATGATAAATAGATGATTCACTAATCACCCAGATATCAAATTTAACCAAAGGACAATTAATGTAACAGAAGAAAGTTAGAAGTCAAACACTTGAATACCTCAGAGAGTGCGGCGAGGAGAAGAATCCGATTGGAAAGGGACTTGGAACCGGGCAACTTAACGGTACCGGAGATTTCTTTGATGGGTCGCAGAACAATTTCCGGCGCAGTTGACGGTTTCTCTGCGGTGGCAACTGAAGCCGCCACCCTTAAACGACCAACCTGAACTACACCATTCGTAACACAATCACCAACTCTCTGGGAACGCCTTAAACCCTCAAAAGACCCGTTTAGCTGGGATCTAAACGAAATTGAAGAAGGAGAATCGTGCTTATGGGGTTTAGAGAGAATCGGGAAGGCACACAAGACTTGCGAACCAGTGCAGAGTTTGCTAACTTGCGCCATTTCTCTGTTCACACACTTGTGAAAATGGACCAAGGAGGACAAAGACGTTTGCTTTGTTTTGAGAAGTTAAGGGGTTAGTTGTGAGAAGAAGAAGAGTTGGGTTGGTGGTTTGGGTTGGTGACTTGAGTTTTGACCTTTGTTGACCGTTTTGTACATAAGGGGTTTTAGGTGGAAGCTATAGGCTATGGTTTCTTCGAGGGTAGTTTAGAGATTTCAGATGCCAAGGGGTTGGGGTTGGTAAAGCATGTGTGTGTAGTACTGTACCCCCTAACGCTACAGCGGGACCGGCGACCAACCCAAATGACGGGGAGACTGAGGATGACAATCGCATTTCCCAAATTAGGCATTTGGCAATCAAAGGATTATATTAACTGTTCAAGGATTAGGTAAGAACAAATTATATCAATTGATTTGCTCATTAAATAATATTAACTGTGTGTTTAAAAATATTTGATTAAATTCATTATTTATATATAAAATAAATTACGAGGATATAACTTTAAAAAATTATAAAAATATAAGTATTATATCTTATTATTTCTTTGAATATTCTCATAAAATTTATATTTTAGATATATAAATTCACAAAAATAAATTCATATCGCTAATACAAAATATAACATATAATAATAATAAAATAAAATAAAAAAGATGACAATTTGTGTAATTTATAATAACTTTTGAGCGCAATTGTCTTTTTATTTCTTAATTTATTAGTTGCTAGAGCAAAACGCTGCTTATATGAGCATCTTCAAAAATAGCAGACTGGGTTCACTCCGCTAAACTAATCAGTTGATTACTAAATATGATTATCAGCGATTTAACATGGTCAATCATTCAAATTCCTCTCAATTTACCAAAAAAAATAGTTGATTAGTCATTTATCAGACAAGGCTTTAGGCTATATTTGGTTAAACATCAGATTTTTAATAGAATGAAATTAAATGTGTAATATTAAAAAATTGTTGTTTGTGATAGATTGAATGATTCGTAATATAATATAGTAAAATGTTGTTTGGAATAAAGGTTCATAATGTAATATAGTGAAATGTTATTTATCATTTTACATTTCATCTTGAATCTTTCAAATCAGAAGCAACTTATTTTTATCATTTAGGACAGAATGAGATGTAATGTAAAATTCTCTCATTCCATCCAGTTTCATTTCATTATAGTATAAACCCTTATCCCAAACAATAGAATAATATTACATTATATTTCATTCAATTAATAACCATCCAAATCTATATAACCTTATTCTAACAAAAGTAATAAATCGGATATTAATATAATTTTAGAGCGAATTTAAAATTGGTTAGTTAGGCCCGTTAGGTTTAAATCAAAAATTTAAAAATTTACTAAATAAAAACTAATTAATTAATTATAGTTTATATTAATTTATGAAAACAAAAAATAATCAGTTTTTAATAATAAAATTATTAAATTAAATTAAATTAAAAATTTACTGATTTAAAATATTTTATTTTAAATTAATAGAACCGATTTTAATCATTTTAGTTTGCATATCTACGCATCATTTTACGATTCTCGACCCTGACATCAAATCTTTGGCATATAGTACTTAGTCGCCAGCCAAAATATGACGGTAAAATTGGTAATTACACATAAATTATTGACTGCATGTATGTGTGTTTGAATAAAGTATTTAATGAATTAATAATTTCCTATAAATTTAATCTACCTAATTTATTTACACACTAACTTGACATTGCTTTTAGTTTTTCATTATTTGGATTAAAACAACTTATAGATCTCTCGATCTCTCTCTGATATGTAAAATTTAAGGAGATCTAATAATACGCAACCTTATTCTTAACTAATAAAGACACTATTTCTAAAAAATAATAAGGAAAAATAATATTTCGAGTATGACTCAACTTATAATTTTTGAATTAATAAATATGCAAGAAAAAAGATCCACCAACAACAGTTGAACCTGAATCTAAAACAAATTCTTTGTTTCATGTTTCATCAAATTCTTGTCATCTCATAAGGGAAAACTTAAAAGAGTAACGTTAATTGGGGCAGGTGGGTTGGCAAAGACAAATTAGATAAGGCAAATTAATTTGAGTTCAAAACTCAGTTTAAATAAAATTTATGTTTATTGAATTTTGAGTTGAAGAATTGAATTATTCGATCCTTATCTAAAAATAATGCATTTAGAATTGTAAAAACAAGTTTGAATTTAGATTTGGATTACTCAAATTTGATTAGACTTTAAAAAATTAATAAATTTTATTGTTAAAAATTGATTAATTTATTATTTAATTGATAAATTTTTATTTAATAAATTTTAATTAAAATTATAAAATGTTAATAAATAAGTATAGTTTTCTTTATTTTTAAAATTTTTAATTTTATTTCATCACGATATGATGTTAATTAAAAATTTTATTTTCCCAATTTAATAAAATGCTTTAAACTACATTCAAATCATTGAGAGGGTGGAGCCATGCCGAACGGAGCCTAAAACTACGCCTAATTTTGACACGTGATGTTTCTAACCACGAGCACCAAGTTTAGGTAGCCCCACTGTGAATCAAGTGAGACGGAATATGCCCAAATGAATATGCCAAAATCCCTTTTTTTTTTTTTTACAACGGAAAAAGCACAAATTAAAATATCCACCGAGGGAGACTAACTCCGGCCATATCCTCTAAAAGGAGAGTGGCACACCCAGATGGTATCCTATCAAAAGTGGTGAGCTCGAGACTCAAAGTAAAACATGGTTGGCGAGCCAGTTAGCGCACCGATTACCCTCTCCATAGGTGTGGCGAGGAGTAACTACCCAGTTTCAGATGAGAAGTTCATTGATGCCCAAGACCAAAGGATTGAAAGACAGGGCGCGATGTGAGGCGTCGGAGAGGAGCTCTTGAGCCACGATAGAGTCCAGTTCAAGTATCACGCGGCGAAAACCGAGGGTCCAGGCCAGCTGAAGACCCGAGTAGACGCCCCAAAGTTCAGCCGAAACCAAGGAACAGCGGCCTATATTCTGAGCAAAACCGCCTAGCCAATCGCCAGAGCGATTTCGAATTAGACCTCTAGCAGTGGCCGAGGAGGTGTCGTTGCAACACACCCCATCCGTATTCAGTTTGACCCACCCAGGAGTGGGCGGGCACCACCCAATAAATTGTGCAGATCGTGTGCGAGGGGCCAGACGGGCGCAACAAAGCGATGCTGAGGCCTGGGAACTCAGGCGGACATGTTTGAGGATGATAGTAACAGGAGAAACCGGCTAGGAGAACTGAGGGTCGAAAAGGGCCTGATTCCGCCATATCCAGAGGAACCAACAGGCTGTCCCAAAGATAGCTGCCCATTCAAGGCCCGAAACCAACTGATGGGTCTGGAGGTTAGTAGTGAGCCATTCCTGATGGGTGGTAGTGAAAAAAGTGGAAGGGAGGGCGTGGCGGGGAAAAGTAAGCCAAAGATGTTGCGCTTTGGGGCAATCACGAACAACATGAAGCGAGGACTCCTCCAGCCGAAAGTGGTTGGTGTCTGCCTCAAACATAAAAGACTATTACGTCCTAAACCTCTGATTCCTTGATTGAAGGAACTTTTGGTTGGAAAGAAGAACAAGATGGATGAAGTGAGTGTATGAGAAGAGGAAGCCCTCTTTCCTTTCCCTACCCGTAAGTGGACCCTTTGAAACAAAACCTGAGTGTTTTGTACATGCCAAGCAATAATGGACTGGATTAGCCAAGAATTGCTTTGAGTGGCTTGCAATTATCAACGACCAAATGTACCAGGGACGTACCATCCACCTTTCATCATCTTTTCTAGGTACACATAAATCTGCCTTTTCAACCACTCAATCTCCAACTTTTTCTTGTAAAACACCTGCAAACCAGAACGTCCTCACCAACCGATAAAATTACCAATGTATATGAAATGGTATGAAGTATCTAACCAAGTTCGAGGTTAATCTACTTAGATGCTATGGTTTTGAAAAGTTCATTCTCAGCAATCAATAGAAAGCCAACATCAGAAGAATGGATACAATGTTCTGATTATGCTTAAAGAGTGAATACAATCGCCAAACTCATTATGAGTAACCAAGGACAGTGAAAAATTGAAAACAGGTCGCAGAGTTGTTACAAAAACAAGAATCTCCATAAACCAATATTCCCTTTGATCTATGTTAATCCATTGATCACTTACAAGCAACAGTAGATAATTCTACTTTTTCTTTTATTGAAACAGAAGAGACCAAAATGATGAGGAAAGTCCTATGTGTTTGGTCTCTTCGTCGTTTCCTCTCCAATCCAAACCCGAATTTTCTCACAAAAGATAAGAGTTTATGGATGATTAGTTACACAACCTAACTAACTTCTTTGGCAGCTGCAATGACAGCCTCTGCAGTAAGACCGTATTCCTTGTAGATCTTTCCTGCGGGTGCACTAGCCCCAAAACGGTCAATACCAATAGCCTTACCTTTGCTTCCAACAATCTTTTCCCATCCAAATGTTGATCCAGCTTCAATGCTAACCCTGGCAGTGACAGCTGCTGGCAACACACTTTCCTTGTAGGCATCTGATTGCTCATCAAAGAGCTCCCATGATACCAAGGAAACAACTCTCACCGCCTTACCCTCCTTTCTGAGTTCTTTGGCAGCCTCTGCAGCAATGGGCAATTCGGAACCAGAACCGACCAAAATAACATCAGGCTTGTTACCTGAAGAGTTATCTGAAACAATGTAGCCACCCTTTTCAACTCCTTCAATGGAGGTTCCAGGAAGTTGGGGAAGCTTTTGCCTGGAGAGGGCAAGGATAGAGGGTCTCTTCCTGTTAAGTACAGCAACTTTATAAGCACCAGCAGTTTCATTTCCATCAGCTGGACGGAGCATCAAAATGTTAGGCATTGCACGGAAGCTTGCCAAATGCTCAATCGGCTGATGAGTCGGTCCATCCTCCCCAAGACCTATTGAATCATGGGTCATAACATAAATGACTCCAGCCTCAGACAAGGCAGAGATTCTTATGGCAGCTCTCATGTAATCGGTGAAAACAAAGAAAGTTGCACAATATGGAAGCAAGCCAGGACTATGAAGTGCAATGCCATTGCAAATGCTTCCCATTCCATGCTCCCTGACACCAAACCTGACATTACGTTCTTCAGGAGTGCCTTTCTGAAAATCTCCAAACATTTTCAGTAAGGTCATGTTGGAAGAGGCAAGGTCAGCACTGCCACCAAGAAGACCAGGAAGGACCTTTGCAAGGGCATTAAGGTTTTGCTGAGACAAATTTCTGGTGGCATCTGCTGGACTCTCTGGAGTGTACGTCTGGAAAATGGGAAAATACAAACGTATTAGACAAGTAATCATCATTTCAGGTGCACAACTGATCCACTGATGAACTCTGCAGACTCTGACCAGGAAAATCAACTCCAGTCCCCAATTCAGCAGTTTGCACACAAATTGGAAACAGTGGATTAAATTCAAAGATAGACATCTGAGTGGAAGTCATAGTTAACAAATGCGCGAAAGTATTCATGTCAAGTTCTACTCACTGGAAGTGCTTTCTCCCAACCGGCAGGCAGTTCACCAGTGATGATGGACTTCAGCTCTGCAGCTTCTTCTGGGTATTTCTTCTCATATTCTGCAAATTTGGCATTCCACTCTGTTTCAAGAGAAGCACCCTCGGGCACATGGCGACTCCAATGCCTGAAACAAGGCATGGAATTTGATTATTATCAAATAAAGTAAACCCTCGGAAAAATTCAGAAAGTTTTCAAGGACTATAAATGTGGCATAGTAGAAAATGTACTTTTTAACATCCTCAGGAACATGGAAAGGCTCATAAGGCCAAGCCAAGTTCTTCCTAGTTGCTTCAACTTCCTTGGCCCCTAGTGCACTGCCATGTACACTATAAGAGTTTGCCTTGTTAGGAGATCCATAACCTATTGTTGTTGTCACCTGAAAAGAAAGAAAAAGTTCAGTAAAGCCCGAGAGAGTATGGAAATCATGAACCGAAGTAGTATCAGACATCAAACTACAATGATGACTTGCGCCCTAAATTAAAGAACAATTTAAGAGAGGAAATGTCTAACCTTGATCATGGTGGGTTTGTCTTTGACAGCCTTTGCCTCCTTGATGGCAGCTCGAATATCATCGTAGCCAGTGTTTCCATTCTTAACCCAGATAACATGCCATCCAAGAGATTCAAAACGTGCACCAACGTCCTCTGTGAATGCTATCTCAGTGTCACCATCAATTGAGATGTGATTGTCATCATAAAAAGCAATCAACTTTCCAAGTCCCCAGTGTCCAGCAAGAGAAGAGGCTTCATTGGAAATTCCCTCCATTTGACAACCATCTCCCAATATAACATACCTATATCATATCAATCGTATAGTTAGATATGTCATAAACCAACAACAGAAGATCGACAAGTTAACCACATAAAGAGATCAGATACGTGTAGTGGTCAATAATCTCCGCATCTGGTTTGTTGTAACGTGCAGCCAGGTGCCTTTCTGCAAGGGCCAATCCAACAGCATTTGCTATACCCTGTCCAAGCGGACCTATATAGGAAAAAGTTCATAGTTTCATTGTAACTAAGAGAATCCAAATTCGCCAAAAACAAGTAAAAGTAAGCAAAAACTGAAGCTATTATCTAACCAGTCGTAACTTCAACACCAGGAGTTTCAAAGTTCTCTGGGTGTCCCGGGGTCTTGCTTCCCCATTGACGAAATTGCTTCAAATCTTCCTCCTACGAATTCAAGTTGTACCAGTAGAAGATGAGTTCAACGGCATATAAATAACAACAAAAGCCTTGTAATTCAGCAACGTAATCATTGAACTTGAACTACTCTTAAATTATCAAAAACTATAGCCAACAACAAAGCAAATTAGTACAGCTAAACTCGTCATGCGGAGAAAATATTGGTGTTTTCAACAAAAGTTGAAGATTAATTTCTCGTAAAACCCAAAAAAAAAGGGGGCACTCACCTGAACACTATCATAACCAGCTAGGTGAAGCAAAGCATACTGCAACATACACCCATGTCCAGCTGACAAAACGAACCGATCACGGTTAAACCAATAAGGGTTCTTCGGGTTATATCTCATGACTTCATCGTACAAGATATGACCCATCGGAGCACAACCCATGGGCAAACCGGGGTGACCCGAATTGGCCTTCTCAACAGCGTCAATAGCAAGGAATCTAATAGTGTTGACGGACTTCTCAACCAACGAAGTCCCGGCGGTTACGTCGAGAGTTTCAACGGCGGCAGCTCGGACCTGAAGCTGGTTACGCGTCAGAAGGCGGCGGGGGCGGCGGGAGGATGACTTTGGTGGGTTGGTCGATTTGAGACCGGAGAATGAGGGGAGAGATAAGGTGGCTGGAGGCGAGAGACGGACGTGGTCGGATGACTGAGCCGAGCCATGGTGAGAGATGGTTCGAGCCAAGAGGGCCTGAGACAGAGTGAGAGAGGACGTTGACGCCATTTTTGGTCCGCGACACCTCTCTCTCTAGTTATGAGAGAAACGAAGACTGAAGTGAAGAGAGAGTTGTGTTTCAGTTTCTTCTTATTCGTTTTCTTTTAAGAAATGGGAGAGCCAACAACTCCTGACCTGCACCAAGAATTCTCGTTATTATCGTCTAATCATGAATAGACAGGTGAGAAGCACTGACCGTTAGATTGAGCTGGTAGCTCAATCTGCACCGTGGACTGTGGGTAAGAGTTAGGAAATGCTCTGCCTTCCGTTTTTTCCATAATTTCTTCCGATTAAAAATTTTTAAGTGTTTAGTTTAAATTTTAAAACTAATGTTAAAAATTTTGAATTTTTATATAAATAATTAAATATTAAGTTCTCTATTAAAGTTACTCACGTGAAAAATCATATTAAATTAGTATTTTCATCACATATTTATTATATTTTTTACATATAAATTTGATTACTTAATAAATTATAAATATAAAAACTTTAAAAAATTTATGCACTTATTCTTTTTTTTTCTTTTCGGTACTCGCCATGAATTATCGAAAACAGGCAAGCAGCTTCTTTATCAATTAAAGATAAGGTTACGTATTATAAGACGTTCTTAAACTCTGTGTTTTAACGAGACTTCTACTTAGTAATTGTTATGTTACCCTTTCTTGGATTAGTTACAATTGCTTTCTCGTTACAAGACGTAACAAAAATATAATATGTGACAATCACGTAAATTATATTAACAAAAAATTTAATATTTATTTATTTTTGTAAAATATTAAAAGTTATTTTAAAGTTTAAGTTAATGTTATAAAATTGAATAAAATTTTAAATTTTGATATAAATTATAATTAAAGTTGAAGTTAATATTAAAAAATTAAGTAAAGTATGAAAAAAATTATAACTAATCCAATTTTTTTATTTTTCTTAAATCCTTAAATTTTCTGATTTATATGTTAGACCTTTCAGTTGTTCCCCACAGAGTAGCATCTTTAAGACCTTTGTTGTCTGTTCCGAGGCAACCAACCACCCAATACCAATAGCCTAATTGATTGTGCTAAAGGTTATACAGGTTAAGATTGTATATTAAATATTTTAAATAATATAGAAATTTATTTATATACTTCATACTGATTAATTTTAATGCCCTTTACGTCAAAATCCATTACTAATCAATTTATCTATTTTAAATAATTAAATTTTATATAATTTATTTAAGATACATAATTATTGAATTAATAGATATTTAAAATTTTATCCAAAATATGACCGAAAAATAATAATTATAAGTTACTATTACTAAAAAATTAAAAAATTAGTTTTTTTAATTTTTAGAGTGAAAAATATATTATTTATATAATATTGCTTAATTAACTTCCTCCAAAAGTACATATTACCTAACTGGGTTAGACATGATCAAGGCAGCTGACCAAACTGGTTTAAGTGGCCTGACCAAACTGGTTTAAGTGGCAAATCCTTGTCTTATTTTAAGTTTACTTTCTTCAAAGATATGCACAGCTGAAACGTGTACATATCAATGTTTTTCACGCATGCGTACCTACCACCATAGAAAGTCCATAATGTTATAAAAGATAGAAATAATATGGTGTGCCCCTAATTGTAGATGGTCACATGTGTATTAGGATGGTTTGGTTTT
>JAOSBL010000009.1:23809265-23821212 GCA_027568915.1 Erythroxylum roraimae
GGAGGAGACGTTTCTCATCATTCCGTTGTAGTCTAGTTGGTCAGGATATTCGGCTCTCACCCGAAAGACCCGGGTTCAAGTCCCGGCAACGGAAACCCGTTTTTGATTTCGTATTGCGACCTGTTTATTTAGTTTTTTTTTTTTTCCTGAAACCTAGAAATATTTCTTCAGATATTTCAAATTTTCATTTAACTAGCTATAACATAGAGTGCAAGGCACTACTAGTAGAGTGTTCTGGTGTGGATATTTGTATTCGCTTTCCTTCCTAAAGAAATTTGAAGTAAAGAATTCTCCGGAGCAGATCAAAAGTCACAACGGCGCGGGAAATCAAAAACCGCAATGATAGAAATCGCGCAAAAAGAAGCGGAAATGCCGATGACAGAGGAGGAAGCAGCGGTTATGGGAGACGGCGACGAGCACGAGTCTAAGGAGGCGATTCTACTGCGCTATTTCTTGCAAGAATGGAAGCTCGTGAAGTCACTTCTTGACGACATCGTTTCAAATGACGGCGTCGCCGATTCTGCTTCAGTTCACAAGATCAGATCGATTGTACTTTTCTCTCTGAACTTCGTTTCCTTACTCAGTACACTGGATCATTGAATTGAAATGTCGGTTCTAGTTTAGTGTTTGCTTTTGAAATGACATAGCAAGTTAGGATTTAGCAGATCGACTTGATTTTCTAGCTTCAATTACGATGTTGAATAAGACTCGCTTTATATTGTTATCTAACGATGCAATCAATTTTTTTTGTTGATCATTCTTTTGTTTACTGTTTTCGCAGATCTACTTTGAGATTTAAATTTTTGTTATGATATTGGTCGCAGCTGGACAAATATCAACAACAAGGAGAACTACTGGAGCCTTACTTGGAGAGCATAATCTCTCCTCTGATGTCAATTGTACGTAATAAAACAATCACATTAGGCGAGGATTCAGATGAAATTCTCAAAGTGATCAAGCCTATATGCATTATCATTTATACTCTGGTCACGGTCTGTGGATACAAGGCGGTTATCAAGTTCTTTCCGCATCAAGTTTCTGATCTAGAGCTAGCAGTCTCTCTTTTGGAGAAATGTCATGACACAGTCTCGGCAACGTCATTGCGACAGGAAAGTACGGGAGAGATGGAGGCGAAGTGTGTTATTCTTCTGTGGCTTTCTATTCTCGTTTTAGTCCCGTTTGATATCTCGTCTGTTGATACAAGTATTGCAAACGAAAATGCGTTGGGAGGACTTGAACCAGCTCCCCTGGTTTTGAGAATATTGAAGCTTTCCAAGGACTACCTTGCAAATGCCGGCCCTATGCGCACTATAGCTGGATTACTTCTATCGAGGCTTCTAACACGTCCTGACATGCCATTGGTTTTCGCCAGGTCTTTTTCACCGAGCTTGTTCTTTGTTATATTTGTTTGAGTACTTCTTTTTTCTCTACAGAAATGTCACCTTATACTGACTATTTTATCAATTTTTCTGTTGCTTTAGTTTTATTAACGTTGTGTTGTTCACAGCTTTGTTGAGTGGATGCATGAATTATTATCTAGTGGAACAGATGATGCTGTATCTCACTTTCGTTTATTAGGTGCTGTGGAAGCACTTGCTGCTATTTTTAAGGTTTGCTTTTGAGGATGTTGGTTGATATTGAATGGTTTTAACTAAAGAGAGATAAATGCTTTACATACCATTTGTGGTTATATATTCAACATTGTTTACTACATTGACAATTTCATTGCCATAGTTTCCTCTTTCCTTCTTTAGCTGATAGATTTTTCGCATACAATTTGTCATACAGACTGGCAGTCGAAAATCATTAGTGGATGCGGTTCCTACTGTTTGGACGGATGTGTCATCATTGGTGAAATCTGGCACTGCAGCTCGTAGTCCTTTGCTGCGTAAGTATATAGTGAAGTTAACTCAGCGAATAGGACTTACTTGTCTTCCTCATCGTTCAACAACCTGGCGTTATGTGGTTAGTACAGAAAGATTTCTAATGTGCATTTTGTGCCATGTAAAACTAAACACCATCTCATGGTATTCTCTTGCCTTTTCTATAGGGGAGAATGAGCTCACTAGGAGAGAATTTTCCCCCAGATACATCTAAAAGGACTTACCCAGGCAATCAAAGTGTGAGTACTGATTCCAGCGAACAAGACGATAGTACAACCTGTCCTCAAGATGAAGATATGGATGTTCCAGAAAATGTAGAAGAAATTATTGAGATTTTGCTTTCTGGATTGAGAGATACGGTATGTCTAACAGTCCTGTTATATTGGAACTTCTATCGTTTGTCTCCATGTTTGGGGTATTCCATAATGATCCCTGATTTGTTCTTGAAACTATCTGAATATTCATCTACATCACTGATATACATCTTATGATAAGCCTGACAGGCCTCTCACGATGGAAATTTCTCGTATATATTAGCTTATTTATACTTGGATTGAACTTTTATGGCTGTTCTAAATTTGGTCTAATTGGAATGCAGGATACTGTTGTGCGTTGGTCTGCTGCGAAAGGCATAGGCCGCATAACTTCACGTTTAACCTCTGCTCTGTCAGAAGAGGTTTTGTCATCTATTTTGGAGTTGTTTTCACCTGGGGAAGTAAGCTTTGTTGTTGCTCTCTTTAAGTTCTCCTTCACTTTTTGTCTTTTTCCACCGAATTTTGGGTCTAGAACAGCCATATTGAAATGCCATAATTTGCTAGGGTGATGGCTCATGGCATGGAGGTTGCTTAGCATTGGCAGAACTAGCGCGTAGAGGGTTGCTGTTGCCTACCAGTCTTCCAAAAGTTGTACCTTATATTGTAAAGGTTGTGAGATTGACTATGAATTTAAATTTTTTCATGCCAGGTGATTTTGTGCTTGAACATATCTGCTAGATGCTTAGTTGGTTCTTTCTTTGATAAAATTTTGGTACTGATCTGGGTGATTTTGCCTTAATAGGCACTGCATTATGATGTTCGAAGAGGCCCTCATAGTGTTGGGTCTCATGTACGTGATGCTGCTGCATATGTTTGCTGGGCTTTTGGTCGTGCTTATAATCATACTGATATGAGAAAGATATTGGAAAAGCTTGCTCCACACCTATTGACAGTTGCTTGCTATGACCGCGAGGTAGTGATATATCTTTTCAAGACTGTTTGTTTCTTCTCAATTATTTTCTGGATTTTTTTTTGTTGATCTTGTTAACATTTCCAAACTCATCATATATGTTACTTAGGTGAACTGCAGAAGGGCAGCTGCTGCCGCTTTTCAGGAGAATGTTGGAAGGCAAGGGAATTATCCACATGGCATTGACATTGTGAATACTGCTGATTATTTTTCACTTTCTTCACGAGTAAACTCTTATCTTCACGTTGCTGTCTGTATCGCTCACTATGAAGGCTACATATATCCATTTACAGAAGAACTGCTGCATAATAAAATTTGTCACTGGGTACGCTATACTATGCTAAATTTTATGGCTTCTATATCCATGTGTATGTAGAATCACAGCCCATCTGTGACATTTGCATTCTGTCATAAGTTGGATAACGAAAATTGTGCAATCGCTTGTGCATTTCGAGGGATGGGGGTATGGGGGGAAGTTAGCTAATGGTTCGGCCATGTACTGTTTCATTTAATTGTTTCGACTTGTTATGTTAGTAAGCATATAGCAGAATTTTTTAGGTTAAGTTTGCTGTTTTCTGCTAAATGGAATTAGCATGAAGTTCTCCGACAGGTTACTAAGTTGTGGCTGATGTATTCAGGATAAAGGTTTGAGAGAACTTTCTGCAGATGCACTTTCTGCTCTTGTTACATATGATCCGAAATATTTTACAACTAATGTTGTCGATAAGTTAATCCCATTGACTCTTTCGCCTGATCTGTGCACACGCCATGGTGCAACGTTAGCAGTGGGTGAAGTTGTTTTGGCGCTACATCAATGTGATCACAGTCTCGACACTGGTTGGTACCCTCATTTCCCGTTTATGCTTCAGTTTTAGGGTAATGCCGTTAGAACTTTAGTTTTTTGTGCTCGTTCATGAA
The DNA here is from genome assembly GCA_027568915.1 of Erythroxylum roraimae. Taxonomy (NCBI): domain Eukaryota; kingdom Viridiplantae; phylum Streptophyta; class Magnoliopsida; order Malpighiales; family Erythroxylaceae; genus Erythroxylum; species Erythroxylum roraimae. Next base: position 23,813,291 of record JAOSBL010000009.1, read on the forward strand.
TTTAGAAACAATCTTGTTTGACAATTGTAAATAGATTCTTATACTTAACATCCGAAACAAAAATGTGGAAATCAGTACTTCTACTGAATTTATTTATCAAGCCAAGTCATAATCTCATCCCTGGTTCTGGTTGAAGGTTTCAGGAAAGATGTTACAATCTTATTTCTCTTGTGCTTGCAGATGCACAAAAACATGTTGCTGGTGTAGTTCCTGCAATTGAGAAAGCACGTTTTTATCGTGGGAAGGGTGGAGAGATAATGCGTTCTGCTGTTTCTAGATTCTTGGAATGCATCTCATTATCTAAATTGACATTGCCAGAAAAGACGAAAAGGAGCTTGATTGATACGCTTAATGAAAATTTAAGGCACCCTAATTCTCAAATACAGGTACTTGCTTCATTGATTAATTTTTTATATTGGGATCTTTTGTAATTTAACTTTTTTCATTTCAAATTTTATATTTAAGAATTATAACTTATAATATTATTTAGCTATAGTTATCACAAAATTTTTTCAGTTTTATTTGTTTATTGTCTATTTATTTATTATTCATAATGTATAAAATTCTTAATTTTTTTCATACGGCATCGTTTTAAGTTATGAATGAATAGAAAATTAAATACAACGAAAAAATTATTTTGATAGTTAAACAATATTTAAAAGATGAGTAGTATTTTAAGCTACGAGAATTGAAATAAAAAAATATATAAAAGAAGGGTCTCTCAAAAATTCTACGGGGAATTTTATATCTTGGGTTAATTGTGAATGCAATTTATGCAGAATGCGGCTGTCAAAGCACTAAAGCACTTCGTTCCAACATATCTTGTCGCAACTGAGCGTAGTGGTAATATAATGTCCAAGTACCTAGACCAGCTGAATGATAAAAATGTTGCTGTGAGAAGAGGATCAGCATTAGCACTAGGTGTCTTGCCATACGAATTTTTGGCTGACAGGTGGAAAGATGTGCTTTTAAAGCTTTGTAGCTCTTGCGCAATTGAGGTAACGTTGCTTGAAGCTGTTGGTTGTTATAAATACTAAGTCTTAAGAAATGTAACTGACAAAAGACTGGAATCTCAATAATTCACAGGATAATCCTGATGACAGAGATGCAGAAGCACGAACAAATGCTGTCAAAGGACTCATTTCAGTTTGTGAGACATTAACATCAGCAAAAAAAGATGGGAACTTCGGAGAGGGTCACATGGCTCTTTATTTTCACATCAAGAGTGAAGTGATGACAAGTTTAATTAAAGCTCTTGATGATTATTCAGTTGATAATAGAGGTGATGTGGGTTCTTGGGTTCGAGAGGCTGCTATGGAAGGCCTTGAGAAATGTTCATACATGCTTTGTGTCATGGATTCAACTAGAAAATTAGATGGAGTTCACGTTGATATGGTCGAGAACAATGAGATGGACCATCTTTTTGACGCAAATCTGGCAACCAGAGTGATTGGGGGAATTATTAAGCAAGCCGTAGAGAAAATGGACAAGTTAAGAGAAACTGCAGCTAAAATTCTTCAGAGGATTTTGTACAACAAGAAAGCATCTGTCCGATACATACCTTTCAGGGAAAAGTTAGAAGACATTATTCCTAACGATCCAAATATCAACTGGGGCGTGAGTATTGCATGAGTTGATCTCTTCTTCAGTTTTTAGTTGCAACTTTTGACTTGTTTGGTGAAGGTGCTGTGCTGTTCTGGTTTGCTTGCAGGTACCTACAATTACGTATCCTCGCTTTGTACAACTGCTCCAATTTAGTTGTTATAGCAGAATGGTGGTGTCAGGACTAGTTATTTCAATCGGTGGCTTACAAGATTCTTTGAGGAGGGCATCAGTCACAGCGTTGTTGGATTATCTTCAAGCAAGTAAAACACCGGATCCCAACGAGAGAAGGTCACGAGAACACGTGCTATCTACTGACATTCTTTGGATTCTACAAGATTATAAGAGATGCGACAGAGTGATTATACCCACTTTGAAGGTAATGACGCTTTTACGCCTAGATGAAATTGATCGTAAATTTGCAGGAGAGTTGCTTGGAAGCCTAAGTAATTGCATTTTATTAGGACCGAGTTATTGGTACGATTTAATATCATCTGTTAGTTCTAAATTGTCTTGATTTAATAGTTTTCATACAAACACACACTATTTCAATACTGTTTTCTCCCAAATGGTACCGGCGGTGATTTATATTGAACATTTTAGTATAAGGTCTCAAAAAAGGTTAAATGAAGGGCAGCGTTTTCATTCCACCTAGTTCGACGTGGATTAGACTTATACTTACTTTAACATTCATGCTTAGTTCTGGATTACTTTCCAATCAATTTGACGCGACTTTACTTTATCTACGTTGAGGTTTCATTTCTTAACATAGACTTTTCGGCATTTCAGACAATAGAGATTCTCTTCAGCAAGAAGATATTCTTGAATATGGAGGTTGGTCCACAATCTACATTTCATTTACTTTCGTCGATTCACCTAAACTCTTATCAATTCTCGTAGCTCATTACTTTTATGCTCCAGGAGCATACATCGGTCTTTTGTGTTGGTGTTTTGGATTCTCTGGGTGTTGAATTAAAGGGTTCGAAGGACTTCTCAAAGCTGTACGGTGGCATCGCCATACTTGGATATATTGCTTTGATCTCGGAACCCATAAATGCTAGGGCCTTTGCACATCTTTTGACTCTCCTGAGCCATCGATATCCCAAGGTTTGTGTTCACGAACAACGTCTGTGAATTTAAGGGACAGCTCAAGTGAATGACTTGCTCCGTTTTCTCTTTATTAATCGCAGATTAGGAAAGCTGCTGCCGAACAAGTTTATATTGTTCTATTGCAAAACGGGCATCTGGTCTCAGAAGCCAAGATAGAGAAGGCCTTGGAATTGATTTCAGACACTTGCTGGGACGCTGATTTGGAAGGTACTAAACACCAGAGGTTAGAGTTGTATGAGATTGCGGCTCTAGAACAGACACCAATGCCTGAAAAAGTACCTAACAAAGGTAAAGGAGCGAGGCCAAATGCGAACGACGAAAACGCTTCATACTCCTCACTTGTTGAATCAACTGGGTTTTAAGCCGTCAGCTCCCCACTATACTGTCGTGCTTCAAAACGGTAAATCTTTTGTTCTTTTAGTATATCGGAAAACACACAACCTCTTCTCTCGCACCTTTTTGTTTTATACGAGGTTCTCAACACGCAGCAAAGGATAAAATGTTGAAGCACGTTAAACTGTGACCGTATCGTCTTCTTTGAAACTGGTTGAATCGGCTGTACATAGCACGAGGGGACTTTATCGGAAGCCCATCGCATAAAGCGAAAAAAAACCTTTTAATTACGGAAATCAGGTAATTAATTAGTGTCTTCATTTATTCATGAATTATAGATTATTGGTGATTACTTTTACTAACAAAATTTTTAGTTTATAAATTTCTTTTATAATAATAATAGTCACTACTAATTATAAAGTGGTAGCCATCAAAATTTTTCCTATTAAAATTCACCTTTCACAGTACTTGAAAAATATTCATGACCCAAGTGACATCAAATAATCTTTCAAAATCTTTTTCAGAACAATTATTATCTTGAAGACAGTACAAAGTTCCATGTGTTTTACAAGTATTGCTATTAATGATTAAGCATATCTGTCGTTTGACAAAAATTTGTAACTTGATATGGTGATCCATGAACATTTTGGTTTTATGCCTGGATTTGCTCAAGAAACTACTAACGTTTCGTTTATAATAGGCTTCTTTCTTACCTGGTTTAAATTCGCTTGGATCTGATTAAAGTTGCTTTTCAATTTTAGAAAATGTTAGAATCGCACATAATTTGAAAATTTTCCTAGACCGAATGGTTAAAATTAAAGCAGATTCATTGTGAAGAAATTAGATTAAAGCTTGATTCGTAAGGCTTTAAAATTTTATAATTATGGAAAAGTCAGATAAATACTTAATGATGGTTATACAAAAATAATTAAATTAGTTAGATCAGATTTAAATATTTCAACTGCATTTTCATTTAAAGTAAATACATAAAATTTTATGAAATTAAATTAAAATTTAACAAATAAAATAGTATTTACTTTTTAACAATAATAATTTAAAACAAAATGTTTTAATAAAAATATGAATAGAAATAAAGAATATAAAATTTGAAAAATATAGTTTATTAGTTACATTGTGTCAAAGGCTTAAAAATTTGTTAAAAATTCAGAATATTTATGAAATATACCCCTTAAAAGTCATCTTTTCTTACAGCAAAGCTGAATTTTATCAAAACTCAAAACTAAAATTTAATAATGACAAAAAGGCTCATGGGTTGGCATAAAACGTGACTTGGCTTACAGAGAGGAAGAAACTTGCTACTATTGTGGATTTCAAGTGGTTAGAAAAATGGCTGAGTTATTACTAAATCGATCTTTGTAAACATTTGAAACTCACCACCAAAAGCAAGTTTCTTTCTTTTTGAAAGTTAAACCACCTTTTGCATACTAACCCTTGTACTTTCTTGTTATTATCAATCTTTTAGTTTTGAATTTTGACAAAATCTAACAATGTAAAAATGTTGAGATTTTTAATGGGTATATTTCATAAAATATTTTGAATTTTTAATGATTTTTTTCTTTTCAAATCTCTAACACAATCTAACTAATAAATCATTTTTCAAAATTTATATTTTTTATTAATCTCTTTATTTTTTACTTAAATTTTTTGTTTTAAATTATTATTGTTAAAAATGAATTACTATTTTTATCCTTAAAAAATACTAAATTTATTTAATCTCTCTAATAAATTTTGTTTGTCAAATTTTAAGTTCTTTATTTTTCTCCTTATATTTTATTGAAAATTTTAAACTATTATCATAAAAAATTAATTATAATTTTTATCATGAATTTGTTTAATAAATTGAATTAGTAATTAGTATATAAGTAATTTTACTTAAAATAATTTAAGAATATATTAAAAATAACATTTAATTATAAAAAATAAGTTGAAAAGATATTAAAAAAGAAGTTAGAATAAAGTTAAAATCCTTTTTATTAACTTTCTTTAAGCATATTTCATCTTTTAAAGTCAATTGTTAAATTTATTATTAGTTTATTATATATTAATTGGCATTATTAATGCATTTTATTTCAATAAAATAATTTATTTTATAGTATATTTTTACTTATTTTTATAATTTTTATTTCTTAAATATACCAATTTTATAATAATTTAATATTAATTAAACTTTTAAACCTTAAAAATTTTCTTTGACTGATTGAATATTCAATCCAGTTTTTAAAACGTTAGTATTACATGAGAGATTAAAATAATAAAACTCAAATTTCTTAAACATATTAAGGTTTTCTTCATGTTCATTGATAACAAAGCACTCCTATTAATACAACGTAAAACATTTCAGACTTGGTAAAAGCAGTTTGCATTTATCATAATTCTTAAAAATACTTTATTATGTCTAATTTGAGGAAATCGCTTCTAATCAAATAAAATGAGAACTCTTAAAACAATCAAAAATGAGAATAATATTAAGAAAGAATGTTTCATTTCCCATATAATATAAAATTGCAAACTTATAGCCATATCCAAAAGTTATGCATTGATGGATCGCATTTCAAAGTTACTATAACTTAGACTATGGTGTAGTTTGACTAGTTTAATTGGGATTGAGTAAGCTTGGAGTGACCAATGACAAAGCATATTGCTTATTTAACAATTTATAATATTAATAAATGTCACTTAGTGTACTACTTTTATATCTGAGCAGTGACTTGTTTTTCGATTGCTAATTCGAGACAGTCAACTCAGATAGGAGTTATTAAGCCATAAAGTTTGCCTAAAAGTTAATTCACGTCCTACCCGTCTACTTTCGTTCTTAAAATATGACCTAGAAACCCAACACTGAAATTTTGTATCCATATTAAGGCCACAACGTTACAGCTCAATTGAGACAAGTTTTTAATGGATCAGTGTAAACATCAACAATTTTACTCAAAATGGAAATTATCCAGTCCAATTCTCAATCCAATATTAAGTGGACTTAGAAGCAAAGCAAAAACTTGAATTAAACTCACCATTTCGATAAAAACAAATTTTCATTATTAAAAATACATAATATTATCATAGCCCTTTAATTAAGACAAAACTCCAAAACATATTATCAAAAAGCAAGACATTTCTAGTAATGAACTAGAATAGTCATTTGATGATTTAATATTTTTCAAATTGTCGAAAATACAGATAATAATTAAACTTAAATTTTCTACTAAGATGTTCATTCATTATGAAACAAGTGTACGTGAATATATTATTAAATTAAAAAGTTTTTGTTTGAAATTTTTATTTTCCTAGATTACGAAAAAGCAACAGCCATAATTAACTCAACAGAAGACTTCAATATCAGCTGAAAGTTAATAAGTTTCCAAGTTTAACCCAATTATCGGTATACTTTTGCATTTCTTACTACAATTTCATGCATCAAAGCGTAAGAGCACGCGTTCCCTTGTTATTCAATGGAATGTACATGTACCTGTACCTGAGTTAATGGCCAAATCATGCATTCAGCTCATGCTATAAGGAACTTCACTCCAGTTTCTGTTGCCTGTGTGATGACACATCAATATAACATGAAGAGATGCCACACATAAACAAGAACTAACCATTAAATATCAATCAGAGACTACGAATCAACGCGATCACGAACATTCATCCAACAGTATAACCAACTATCCCAATATAATTTTTGATTAGGGATGTCAATTAGTTAACCAAATTTCTTTCAAATTTCTTTAGAATTAAACAATTCAAATTTGATCAAAATTAAAATATTATTTTTATCAAAATTTAAATGAAATAATATTATTTTATTTAAATCTATACTTTTAAATTTAAATTTAATCTAAAATTTAACCAACTCAAATTTCATTTAATCACTTTAAACAAACGGAATCAAAATTATCATCCCCATTTCAGTATGGGAACTCTGGACTCTAATTTGAATAGTCAAGAAAAAGGAAATTTAGAAAAGAAAAGTGAGTCCAAGGTCTCAGGTTCGAGTCTCGACAGCGGCAGTGTGAGAGTTCATCCAACGTGGTGCCTCCTTGTGCGCACCGAGAGCTGGGCCGCCTTTCCGAGAAGCTGGCTGGGATTAGACCGTGATTTATCCCCTTACAGCTGGTCGGGCCTGGGTGTGGGGCGCCTGAGGTGGGCGATCCACCTTTTGAGTCCAAGGAACAAGAGTAGGGACATAAACTTAGTCCAAGCCACAATTAGTACAAGGACCAAAGATGACTTAAGAGTCACTTATGAGAAATACCTTGAGCTTGTTTGGTTGTTAGCTGGTTTGCTAAAAATTAGCTGATTGAGTTAAAAAGCTAATTTTAACCCAACCAGCCAATCTTAAACCGGATCCCCTAGAGGAGCGTTTTGCGTGGATAAGCTGATATATGTTTTTTTTATGTCCATTTTGCCCTCGTTAATTTTGTCGCTCACGCTCACCACCTCATTCCTCTTTCTCCAGAGTCTTCTTTCCTTGCCTCTATTTGTCTCATCGTCTCACCCTCACGCATCTGCTGCTTCGTTTGTTCACTTCCACGCATCAACGAAGGAGAGTAGACCAAATGGAGAGAACCTTTGTAGTCGAATTCGGTCACCGATGGAGCTATAACTAATCGAAGTTACTTCTCCGACCGCCATCCCTCACACCATAATTAAATTGTTTTGTGCTATGAGATTTTAGGGTATGTCTACACTAATTTTCAGAATCTCTCATGTTTAAGTTGTTTGTGCATGTGATATTTCATTCTATCGACCTTATAAGGATGGCTGGTTCGTCCTCAGAAAATGTCGAAACATCCATCAAAGAAGGTATCCTCTTGACTGCTTTTCGGCAGTTCTTCCATTATATGTATATTGTTGTT
>JAOSBL010000009.1:23892753-23916040 GCA_027568915.1 Erythroxylum roraimae
GGAGTTTGTTAGTTGATCAAAACATGGATATAATGGTAATTTCCAAAAGATAAGGTTATCTTCTCCCCATTTCTCCTCCTTTCCCACCAATTTGGTGGGAAGTCTATTTGGAGCAAACTTCACTTCTATTTTCCTACATTCCCTTACTTTTTCTTACCTTAATTTTGTCCTAACAATGAAAAGCATGAGAATTATATTTCTCTTCCTCTCCTTTCTTTTACTTTCCTTCTATTCAAACAAAAGCTCTTGTAAAGATGGAGAAGAGAGCATCGAGTGGGCGAACATTAATACGGCGAATTCGGCAAAAGTTGCCCAAAGTTGGTGCTGTATTTCAAGTTGATACATGATACTGAACTGTCTTTGAAAAATCAACTTATAAGGTTGCTGTTCTGATTAGACTTTGTCTTTAGTTGCATTAAATGTAAGATTTTCTTGTCTTCCCATTTTATATATTTTGTTTTTATAGTAAAGAATACAGTAATATTTTATAAAATTAATTTTCAATTATTTATACAATAAAACTTTTTCTTTATCACCTTCAGTTTGAGTTTTGCAATAAAATGCAGCCTTATTTTTATACAATAGAGAATTATTTTCGGATAGACTCACGTGCAAATATGACAATAAAATGTGATATAATAAAAAATAAAAACATTTTACTAAAATACTATTTCTAGAGTTTAAGTAATTAGAAATTTTCATAATTTTTTAAATTCTTTAAAAAATTTCTTTTATTTTTTATCTTTTCAAATTTTTAAAATAAGAATAAAAAGTATTTAGTATAACTATCATATAAACTAATCAAAGATTAAATTTGGGTTAAAATAATCGTTTATTATAATTATTTTGAATTGTTAATTTAAATTAAATATTATTAATTTAGGTTGTATTTAAAAATTAAATTGAATTCTCGTATTAATAATAATTAATATGTTCATATAATAAATTTAAGTTGAAGTTCGAAACCTATTCTCATCAAACCTACGGTTTTAGGGTTGCCACCTCGCTCCCCTTATTCTTTGCCCGCACATCCTCTCGATGCTGGCTAAGTCCACACCATCTATTTCCATTGTCTATTCTTTACTCGGTTCATGATAATCTCAGGTTTGATTCTTTTACATAAACTGAACTTAAGCTATTAACGTCTCATCAGCTTTTGTGGGTGGGCAGTCTTCTCAACAAATCTTCGCGATCCGGAGATTGACTTCAGGAAGGAACTGAACTCGGATAGAGCCAATCCCCTATGGACGAAATATTAAAATACCCAAGTAAATATTGAGAGCTGTACAATCACTGAGGCAGCGGTTTAAATGAACATGGAAGCGTGTGATGTTTCATGGCAAGTTCAAATACATCCAAACCGAACTTTTCCCATATGTTCAATCTATTTTACACAAGAAAGGTACTGTTCTAACCAGAGGGGAAAGCATTTTCTAGTTTCTATGTCCAGTTCCTGCTGTTTCATTATTTAAATGGTGACTTTCGAACCCTTCAAGACCACTGAGAAAAGTCGCTGTTTCAAGTCTTGTCATTTAGCGGTTAGTCCAGCCACTTGTGAAGGACCAAATGTTGATAGGGTTTAGGGTTTTTGAGAGACGAGCTTTTAGTTTACAGAAATAGAAAAAGGTAAGTTTTATGGATTTTAGCTGGAACTCCCATAAATATCACCCGCCTTTAATCACTCTGTTACGGGAAAGTAGATTATGTACATGACATACCAGTCTGGTAAGAAACTAACATAAAAACATGACATGCGAACTCTAAATTCTTAAATGAGATTAAACTTTTCCATCTCTCTCTCGCGTTCTTTCATTGGTAACAGTAACACACGTCAGTATCATCAGTTGCCAGGCGCCGTTCTCTTCTTTCTTTCCTTCTTTCTCTGCAATTTGTATTTACTCCTCCACTGTCTTTTAGATCAAACTCCTTCTGTGGCTCCGATCTTCGTCGTCAGAAATCAAATAACAGTTGAAAATCATGGTGGGCTTTGTTTATCTGTTTCTAATTTTTCAATTTTTTTGCTGGTTTGTCAGTTCTTATCTTTTTTTTTTCCCATTCTTTATAAGCAGTTGGTTTCTTCAAATCCACTACCCTCCTGGCTTCAATTGCTTCTCACGGAAAAGTTCTTCAATGCTTGTATAATCCACGAAGAAGCCAAGAAGAATGAGAAGAACATATATTGCTTGGACTGTTGCATCAGTATCTGTCCTCACTGCTTGTGTTCTCCTCATAACTCTCACCGACTCTTGCAGGTTTAGCTCTACAGAATTCACCATGCTTTGATTATATATGAATTTGACTCCAAGTTTGAATATTTTCTGCTATGCTTCAGATAAGAAGGTACGTATACAATGATGTTATACGGCTAGATGATGCTCAGAAGCTATTTGATTGCTCCTTCGTTCAAGTAAGTGAAATTTGTTTCATTTCATATCTCTACAAGCCAATGTTCGTCATAAGATTTAAAGAAACTTAAGATTGAGTAAGGGGAGAATCAGATATCTAACCAAGAGCTTTTTCTCTCTGCAGTCATACACGACTAACAATGCAAAAGTGGTTTTTCTGAAACCAAGACCACAGACAAGGCAATTCAGAGGCTCAGGCAATGCCTGCAACACCTGTGAGAGAAGCCTCCAAAACCCTTTCCTCTTCTGCTCTCTCTCTTGCAAGGTCGGTCCTTTATTTGCCAAAGTTCCAACATTTCCTCACTTTCCACTAATCCCTCTAGTGCTTCCTTTTTTCAGATTGATCATATCATGAGATCAAAGGATCCTTGTGGACTCTCGGGTTTTCTCTTCGATTGCAAGTTCCTGCCCTTAGCTGAACCGGGCTCAGATGACGATTTCCCGACTCCTGATTCTGTTCTTGAACCGGCCGGTTCTACCCAAACATCTTCTAGCTCTGATGATATGTCCGAAGGGGTTGGGTGCAGGAGACTAGCTTGCACCGCTACAACAGAGATAGTTAGGAAGAAGAGAAGCAGCTTAACGACGTGTCGGCAGATACTTCCTCGTAATATTTCCGACATGTCGGGTGGCTTGATGAACCGGAGGAAGAAAACTCCGAACCGGGCTCCACTTTACTGAATTTCGCAGACGGAGTAACAGTGGGGGTCGGTCTAAACTTGGCATTTGAACTTTAGGTGGAGGGCAAAACGGGGATAAGAAATTCATTTGATGGCTTTTCCTTTTTCTTTTTCCTCCTTAATCTCCCTGTTACAGTGCTACAGTTAGTAATAGCGACAACAAGAGATTATTGTCATAAATTCTTCAAATTAGCTGTAGTTGTAAGACTATTAATAGCTTTGCTTTATTATACCAGAGATTGAAAAACTTTTATGTCTTGGTTGGTAACAAGTAATAAAGAGGTAGAAATAGCAATGAACCACTCATTTCTTAAACTTTAGGTCCTGATTGGTAATTAGTAATAAAAGGTGGGAAGGAAAATTAGAATGAAATATTTATTCTTCACTTTTAGTTGATTAGTTATTAGTAATAAATAAAATAGGGAGTAATAACGCGGGGATGAATTCTAAATAATTTTGGACTCTTATTTTAAGAAAGGACGTGAGTACAAGTTGAAATTAAATATTTAAAATAAAAAATTAAAATATTACCTTGTCATTATTATATTATGAGATTTTATTTTAATTTTTTAACAATTATTTTCTTTTAATTTTTTATAAAATCTCTTTTAAAAAATTTTGATCAAAAAACAGAAAAACATAAGCAATATTCGAATTAAATTACTTAAATTTTTATTAAATTTAATAGTTTAAATTATTAATTTAAGACGAATTTAATTTGTTTGTATTAAGTTTAAAAGTTAAAATATTATATTATGTCACATTTAATTAGTCTATGTATAATATTCTTATTTTATTATATTAGCCACATTTGATTAGCCTATAATATTTATAGTTTTATCATTATTTTTAATTAAAGTTTAAGTTGAAAAATTAAAAATTAAAAAAATCTTTCAAGAAATTTAAAATTTTAAAAATAATTTTTTTTAGGTAAGACTATATCTTTTCTCCAAATTTATATTTATATTGTATCAGTACTTCGAAATTTTGGGTGACCAGAAGATATTACTCAAGCTTAAAGGTGAATTCTATCATGCAGCAAAGTCAGCCATAATTTATGAGATGAATTGACCTATCAAACAAGTGTATAATTACAAGCTAATGATGACGGGGATGATGATGCTCCGTTAGATGTGCAACCTTATTAAAAGAGATAAGGTCATGAATGTAATGGTAAGAGATAAATTAAAGGTAGCTAATATTATTAACAATTAAGAGAGACTTAAGTGGTTTTGACATAATAAGAGGAGACATCTAGATACTAAGTGAGAAGATCGTATTTAGAGACTGTAAGAGAAAAAAATGGAGGCTTAAAAAGAATTGAAGAGAGGTAATTAGGAATGATATGACAATGGTGAAACTTACCGATGACATGACTTGTAATAGGAAATTTTGGCGTACTAAGAATGAGATAAAGAATCCCTCGTAAAGAGATCCATGTAATTCTCATAAATTTTTTTACTTTTTTCTCTTATAATTAGCCTAAACTTGTAAATAGATTGTACTTACTTCTTAGAGATTTATCCTAAACCTTTTTTTTTCCTACGTGACTTGTTTTAATAGTTATGTTATCATTATTATTATCATTATTTATTTTTATTTTTATTTTTATTATCTCTTCTTATGCGTTATTTGAAAATAATCTCTTTATTAGTAAGGGGTAAGGTTACATACTACTAGATCTCTCCAAATCTCGCGGGAAGATTTCTACTAGATCTTATTTCTTATATTTATATTATATCACTTGATGAATTAGTAATCCATATTCCATACACGAATAAAAGATCTTATAACTGAATCATGCAATAACAAGGGTCAGATCTTCTACTTTGGATCCGCCTTCTCCTTCCCTCTGAAGTTCTCTCTTCAAGCCTTGGTCAGTAACAGTAAGTGGATAGAACTTGATCCATCTTTAGTCGTAGTGGAAATTTAAGATTTTATTTGAAACCGAGATATGATATATACTAATTATTTGAGTCTATGTTTTGTGTTTAATATTTTATAAGGTAAAACATATAGATTTATTATGTAATTTGAGAAAATTTAGAAAAATCCATAATATTTAAAATTCTAAAAAAAATTATTTTAACTTTTAGTTTTTTTAAAATTTCTTTTTTAAGATTTTGTTAAAAAATAACGACAAAATACATATATTATGAAAATTGAACATGAATTAATCAAATTTCATTACTATAATAACTTAATTTAGCTTTTAAACAATTAAACTCGATTTATATTAATAATTTAATAAAATTATGATAAATTAATAGCTTGAGTTAGAATTAATTAGCTTGTTTAAGTTTAAGAATTGAGTTGAACCTTCGTGTAAAAAATATTTGATTAGTTTATATATGATGTTCATTTTTGTATTTTGTTGTTAATTTTAAACAAAATCTACAAGAAGAGAATTAAAAAAAACTTAAAAGTAAAAAAGAGTTTTTCTTGAAATTTAAAGATGGCGAGAATTTTCTAAGGATTCTTAAATTATGAAAAAGACCATAAATTTTATCTTAATTTATATTTTAGGTCTCGTTAGACAATTCAAGTTTTTATTAAACCTAATAATTAAAGTCCGATCTGATTTGATCAAACCGAAGTAAGTTTGAGTTGATTGGACTTTAAATTCAAGATTTTGAAATTCATACTCCATGCTCTTGAGAAATTCTTTGGCGAACCAACGAATTCAAATCGAGCAACATTCCAATTCAGCAATGAATTGAAGATTCAGAAAAGTTCAGGGGGACTCCAAAGTCGGCAACGAGTGTTTTTGAAAATACTATATTAGGCAGGACATTGGGACTTTGAATATAGAGATGCTTCCTTCATATGGTGCTTTTGAAAGTTACAACTTGTAAAAAGTCCTTCAGAAAGACCAATTGATAGTTTGAATTGCGGGACCGAAGAACAAATAATTTCTCCTTTCTAGATCAAGAGCCGAGTGACCGACATGCAGATCTACGGCTATTCCTATCTGAATAGGGCCCTTAGATTTTACTCACTTTAGTGTGTTCAATATGAAGTTTCGCAATAACGCAGGGTTTAGAGAAGTCTGATAATATAAAGCTTTATCTTTATATAATAGAGAGATTATTTTTAATAGACCCACATACAAATGTAATAATAAAAAAATGATGTAAGTTAAAGAATAAATAAGTAAAATTAGCACGTTAAATAAATATAAAAATAAAAGGTATGAATTATTTTTAAATATTTAAAAATTTTAGTTAGTATTTTTCATTTTTTACGGTAGGAAGTCAGAGCAACTAGATTTAAGATGATCTGTTACCTCTGCTAAGGATTCAGAGTATCTATTCAAGTTAATTTGTAAGACGGAAGCTGTGTGTACTAAAAGATTAAAATAGATGAGAGCCAGCATATGAATGACTTGTTGAAATGACCTGTGTTCTCAACCTTTGACTGGTCTAGTCATCACTCAACTGACACCGACAATCTAGGACGGTATTTATATGTCGATTCTTTACGGCAAGGTCACGAAGAAAATATAGGATGGCATATTAGAGAAAGCGTAAAAGACAGTCTTGGGTTATTCTGCAAATATTAACAGACCGAGTCACTTTAGCGAAGACGACGCTACAAAGTCTTCCTTAAACAAAAAAAAAAAGAGAGAACAATCTGACGCTATGGGACTACTGTGCTAAAAACGCTAATGTTCCAAGTACACACACCTCATATGTTTCTGCCTCTTCCACTTCTTTGTCTGCAACTGAGTTTGGCAATGGGTAGGTTAGCCAAGTTCGGGTTCATTCAAGTTTGAGCCCAGCTTATAAATTAAAGTTCAATCAAAGACTTTAGTTTTGATTCATCCTTAAATCATAGTTGCTAATTGTCTTGCGTAGCTTTTGTTCTGGCTTGAATTGTGGGCTAGCTGCTTTGTAATAGTTGGTAGTGTCCTCGGAGACACTAGTGCGTAAACTTCTTTGCACATATATTTGTTTCTTAATTCAATTATTCTAAATTACCCAAAAAAAAAAAAAAACCAGACTGAGGTTTTAGGTTCAAATTTGAACTTGATTAGGTTTGCGCCTCAAAACTTGATTGAGTTCAAACTAAACTAGATTAAGTATATATTTTGTTTTCAAAAATAAAAATATCGTGGATCTTAATGTTTTATGACAAGAGGTTTAACATTTAGAAGGTTCAACCAGTATTAGATAATTATAAAATCAGCTAAAATTGAATAAAATTTAAGTTTTAAAATTTGAATAAAAAAGATTATTCTTATCAAATCAAATAATTTAAAGTTTAATTAAAAATAGAGGTTATTAAATAAAATTAATTTATTTTAGTTTATAAGAACTTATTAATTTACATTAATTAATCGATTAATTAATAAAATAATAAGTTTTTAACTATAAGAGTTATTAAAACAAATCAAACTTAAAAGTTAAAAGCTGAATTGAAAAGTTAGATAGTTCATGAATTTTAAGGTTGAATTGATTAAATCGGTGATATTTTTTAATTATTAATTATTTTACTTAAATTTTTTAAATTTTGAACTGAATAATTAAAGCTTAAACTCATTAAGAAATTCAAAATAAAATAAAAAAAGCTCAAATTCTAAACTAAGTTTGATTGACGAGGATCAGTCTCGTTGACAACTTGACGTTGACCAGAACTAAGGAAGATTGGTGAAGTCTAGAACGGAATATCGTAGAACAAAGGTCACTTGGATTAAATCGATACTTAGTTATTTACTTATTAAATTGTACAGCATCCACAATTTCACGTCGAGTGATGTCCTGATGCCATTCGAATTTCTTTAGCTTCATGGAATCAAAATTGGGCAGCAGAGACTTCACTGTGTCAAGCATCGACTTTAGTTCTTCCACCATTGATCTCCTTCCAGCTCGCACCATAATATCAACTCCCTTAAACCACCAAGACAAAGTTTAGGCTTCACATTTTTTGATGGGTCCAATTTAAAATTAATAGACTCACTTTGATTTAATAGGATTTTGGATTGAAATCGAAATATTTTAATGTATCAACTCCCTTAAACCACCAAGACAAAGTTTAGGCTTCACATTTTTTGATGGGTCCAATTTAAAATTAATAGACTCACTTTGATTTAATAGGATTTTGGATTGAAATCGAAACATTTTAATTTAAATTTGAGTTTCTGATTTTAAGTCAGGTTTAAACCTGAGTCATGCAGCTTGGTTCAACTCGAAGCGGAAATTAGTATTAACAAAATAATATCATTTTTTATCATATGTTAAATCAAATCAAATTACTTAAAAATTAAACGATTTTGTTATTTTCATCGGAACTTTAAGTCACTCAAGACTCAATTGAACTCCGGCTCAATTCTCAAATTAAGCTTTTATAAATATGTTCAAACTACTTCTACATACGATCTCACAAAAAATAGAAATAGTAGAAATAGGGACAATAATAAGCCATATTAGGTTGGGTCAAATCAGCTAGAAAACAAGTATTTTGAGTTTGAGTTTGAGTTTGAACAGTCTGCCTAAAACGATATTATTATAAATGGATGATTAGATTGTTCGGGTCTTATGAACATAATCTTTTATCAAATTTTCTCGAACTTAATTTAAAAGTCAATTAAATTTAATTAATTCATTAATTTTTGAATAATGCAATTATCATGCTTCGAGTAGAAAGCTTAAAATAACTTGGTTAACTTAAGCAACTTAAATTGATCAAAAAAGAAAAACGCCTGAATTGCGTCCATGTTAAACAAAAGTGTAATGATCCTCTCTGCAAAGCGCTTGCATTCCTCCTCATCAACGACCACACGCCGATGGTACTAGAAGTTGTTAAAAAGTTGCCTTATCGCCTTCATCTTGGATTTAGCTACGACTAGTTCACGAATGGATTGATGTGCCTAAGGCTGCAAATCATATTAAACCCAAATCAGATTTAACTCTTAAGAGATTATTTAATGACCCATGTCACTTATGGATTTGAATCCAATAAAAAGAGCCCAAATTAATAGTTATTAAGTATTAAAGAGTTGTTCTCAAATGGGTCCAAGACCTTTTTCCTCTCTCCTTTAAAAATAAAATGTAACAACAGACATGTTGGTTGGTTGTTCATATGTTTTAGAAAACTATCAAAAGAAATTTTTGAACCATTGAGGAAACTAATCAAAGAAGAAGGGCAGAGAGGGAATCAATCCTTACAAATACTATCATGGATTCAGGTATGACTTAATAAATTGATCCATAAATGTCTTCTAATTAGTATCAGAGCCAAGGTGTTGCATTATTTGTTGTCTGTTGTCATCAACTATTCGTTTTGTTTCTTGAATGGTTGTTTTTTTGCATTTGTTATGGCATTGCTTTCTTCATACACGACATCTTGAACTGCCATGAATGGAACTACCATAAAAAAGAACATAAAAATAGAAACGAATTGCAAACATCTGCTTTTGTTCTTGTATTCCCGAAAATTTCTTGATGAATTTCGGTGTTGATTGCTATGGAATGGGAGAAGTTATTTTCAGATGTTGATAGCATCAGTTCTCTAAGGACTTGAATCCCATTCTCAATGCTTGACCGAAGCGAAATATAGAGGGATGGTTTAGAGTGAGGAATACTCGGAATTTTGTTGTTTTGACTACCGAATAAATAAATGGTGGATGTCATTGTTGGTGGCTCAAGCTAAGAGAGGATTCTGGAAAGAAATTGCAAAAAGAATTCATGAAAGAAAGAAGATTTTATAATTTCTTTTAAAAAGGAGAAGAACCAAGCGGTAGCACGCGCCCGTCAGGTCATACATTTTTTTATTTTTTAATTTTTAATATAATTTTATGGGTTTAAATGTTGGTCCTACTGAAGATATTTTATTTTGGGTCATAACTCATAATTCAATAATTAATTGATAATTTAAATTAATTAATGAAGTAATTATAAACAAAAACAGAATATAAGTTAAAAAGGATGATTGTGTTCAATTAAAGAGAAGAAATATATACACAAGAGTTACAACATAATTTCTGTAAAAGCTCCTACAAAAGTGGAGATAAACTCAAACTAAAATAAATCTAAAACAAACCATAAATTAATGAATTGAATAACAATACACCAGAAGAGTTGTTCAACAAGTAACAGCTATTACAACATATGTTAATATACCCCCCTCAAATTAGATGGTGAGGAACAACACATAGCTTGGACAGATGACGATGGAAAGAAGTTTTGGGAAGCGGTTTCGTGAGTGTATAAGCAATCTGATCTGAACTGGATATGTGAGTGACATAAAGCAGCTGATTTTGAATGTGCTGCCTAACATAATGGAAGTCGACAGCCACGTGCTTCATTCGACTATGAAGAGCAAGGTTATGACACAAGTATGTAACTCCTAAATTGTCACAATAGATTATCGGCGGTTGAGAAAAAGTAACATCAAGTTCTTTGAGGAGATTTTGAGCCCACGTTGTTTCATCAAGAGCACTTGCAACTGCTTGATATTCTGCCTCGGTAGAGGATCGGGCAACTGTTCTTTGTTTTTTGGAAGACCAACTAATAGGAGTAGGACTAAGAAAGAGCATGTAACCTGTGGTTGAACTCCGATCTCTGAGATTGCTAGCCCAGTCAGCTTCTGAGTACATGGATAAGTGGAGATTCTTAACAATAGCAAGTCGAAGACCATGATGAGCTATGTTTTTTAAGTAACGAAGGAGGCATTTAACAGCCTTCTAGTGAGCTTCAAATAGGGCATGCATAAACTGAGAGAGCTTGTTGATAGAGAATGAGATATTAGGTCGAGTAAACAACAAGTATTGGAGCTTTCTAAGCACCTGTCTGTACTCAGTTGGTTCATGTGAAGGAGTGCCATCATTGAGTTGTAGACTCTGAGTAGAGCACATAGTAGTTGATACACCTTTGCAGTCATATATATTGAGATCATTAAGTAGTTCTGAAATATATTTTGTCCGTGAAAGAAGCAGACTATTTACATCATATTGAACTTCAATACCAAGAAAGTATGTCAATGGACTAAGATCTTTGAGAGAGAAACGGGATGCCAAAGATGAGATAACACGTTGAACTATCTCAGGATCAGTACCAGTAAGGATGATGTCGTCCACATAAACAAGTAGATACACAATACCTTTGGAGCAATGACAAATAAAGAGAGATGGATCTGATTTGGATTTAACAAAGCCCATGGAAAGCAGATGTGATGTTAACTCATTGTACCAAGCACGGGGAGCCTGTTTAAGTTCGTAGATGGCCTTGCATAACCGACAAGCATGTGTTGGGTGATTAGGATCTGCAAACCTAGGTGGTTGATGCATGAAGACTTCTTCTTCAAGTGTGCTTTAGAGAAAAGCATTGTTTATATCTAGTTGATTCAACACCCAATTGTTTTAGATAGCAAGGGAAAGAAGTATGCGGACTGTGGTAGGCTTGACAACAGGACTGAATGTGGAGTGATAATCAATGCCAGGACGTTGAGTGAAGCCCTTGGCTACGAGACGTGCCTTGAAGCGATCAATAGAACCATCAACTTTTCTTTTTATCCTATAGATCCACTTATAATCAACAATATTATTGTTAGAATTCAAGGGAACCAATTCCTATGTTTTATTCCGAATTAAGGCATCAAATTCAACTTGCATTGCTGATCTCCATTCAGGGTATTGTTGTGCTTGCTTAAATGTGTGAGGGGTTGGTGCGATAGGAACATAAGCATGGTTATCAAAGGGCTTGCAAGGGCAGAAGATATTGTTTTGGGATCTGGGGGTGAGTTAGTGAGAGGTGTGGGTGGGAGCTGTCGATATTGTGGAATTGGTATTTGGAGAGGGAGTTGGAGGTCGACGGTGATAGGTAAGAAGGGGTCGATTGTTGGCAGATGTGGTAGGTAAGGTTTGTTGAGGTGTAGGCTGGAAATTAGAAGAAGGTGAGAGTGAATTACTTGAACCCGTGAAACTCGCCGGATTGTGTCCGGAAGAGATAGATGAAGGTGGTTGATGGCAGGTGCGGGTTTGTGAAATGAAGATGGGCGGCGGGAGTGGAAACAAAGCTAGTGAATAAAGTGAGTTAGGTGAAGGTGGAGAGTTGGCATCTGTAATTTCCCAAGTGAAAGAAGAATATTGATGTTTAATGTTAGAAAAGACGGATTGAAAAGGGAAAGTAGTTTCAATAAAGTGGACATTACGTGAAACATAAATTTTATATTTAATGGGATCAAAACATTGATGGGCATGATGGGTTGGTGAAAAGCCCAAATAAACACAAGGTGTGGATTTGGGTTCTAGTTTGTGTGTGGTGTAGGGTTTGATCCAAGGATAACAAATGCAGTCAAAGGTTTTGAGAGAATGATAATTGGGTTGGACTCCAAATAACTTTTCAAAAGATTGAAAGTTTAAAAGGGGCGTGGGTAATCGGTTTATGAGATATACTGCAAGTTGGCGGGCAAAGGACCAAAACTTTGAGGGTAGAGAGGCTTCATGTAAAAGGGTTTTGGCTGTTTCAATGGTGTGCCGATGACGGCGTTTGGCTATGGCAACTCTTTGTGGGGATAAGGAGGTGATATTAAGTGCTCAATTCCATTGGAAAGAAGGTAGGGATCAAGGCTTTTAAATTCTCCTCCACCATCAGTACAGAGAGACATGATTTTAGACTTGAAATTTTTTTCCATTAATGGATGAAATTTGGAGAAAATATCTCTAACCTCATTTTTATGTTTAAGAGTATACAACCACATTGTACGTGGTGTGTTGATCAACAAAAATGCAATAATAGCATTTTTAGTCAATAGAAAGAATGGGTGATGGACCCCATAAATCACTACATAAAGTTTTGAGTGGGGCATAATTGGTGAGAGACAAAGGAGTGAATGGAAACCGATGAATTTTATTCGAACAGTAAGAGTTACAAAAGGTAAATTTGTCTTTAGGGAGAACAAGCAAAGAAAATTTATTGAGAATAAATTTAAAAATTTGACAGTGAGGACGTCCAAGACGATTATGCCAAGTACGACAAGAAGGAGTTTTTGTGGTGGTGTTGACAATAGGCTTGTTGGCAGTGAGGTCAGGCCACTCGTAAAGTCCATCTCTATTGCGGATGTAAACTAGCAGATTCCGCGTGTTCAAGTCCTTCACACAAAAAGCAGATGGAAAAAATTCAATAGAAGTAAGATTATCTTGACAAAATTTGGAAACAGAGACAAGATTGCGTTTAATTTCAGGTGCACATAAAGTATCTAATAATTTAAAGATCTTGTTTAATGCTATTAATTGTGTAGATCCAGTGTGAGTAATTGGATTAGTTTACCATCGCCCATTTCTATGCCTTCTGAACCAGTGTACTCTTCAAGATTGTTGGACACAGTGGTGATATGGTGAGAAGCTCCAGTGTCAAGAATCCATTGATTGGCTGCGGATGGTGCACCAGAGATAAAATTTGCCTAGGCCTCCAGATGATTGTGAGACCGAGACCGACAAACATTGGCAGTATGACCCGGCTTGTTGCATAATTAACAGCGAATGAAGTTGGTGTTGGAATTATTATTTCCATAACACCACTGAGTAAAGGTATTTGGATGACTGTTTGTGGAGCGAGACTGAGAGAAGTTGTGGTTAGTGTTACTGCCAATGTTGGTGTTGGGGCGACGTGAACTACGACTGTTGGAATTGTTGGGCTTTAAGCGAGTGGCAACTACAGCAGTGATTGGAGTGGGCATCTTTTTGGATTCTTCATGTTTGAGAAAGAGCTCATGATCAAGCAATTTTTCATACAACTCTTCATATGAGATAATTGATTCTCGTCCACGGATTGCAGCAGAGATCTCATGAAATTATGGTCCAAGACCACTGAGAATTTTGACAATCAGTTCATCATTAGAGACAGGGGCACCAACAGTAGCAAGTTCAGCAGAAAGAGACTTGATTTAATGAAGATAATCAGCTATAAGTCGTGCTTCTTTGGAAAGACAAGCAAGTTGGTCACGAAGGCTAAAAATTCTGGTTTGGGACTTGTTTGCATAAGATGTGTGAAGAGAACCCCATGCAAGTTTGGCGGTGGAGGCTGCAGCAACAGTTGAAGCAATTGTCAGATCTACAGAAGCCATAATAGCATTTTGGATCAGTTGATCTTGGCGGAACCAGATGCTGAAATTTGGATTTTCTATTTGCCGATTGTCCTGAGTAATGGTGAAGGAGGGAGCTGGAGATGTTCCATCGAGATGCCCGAACAAATTATGTCCACGCATGAGCATGGAGATTTGAGCTTTCCAAGTTGGAAAGTTGTGGCTACCAACAAGTTTTATTGGTAATTGGGATACTGGATTGAACTGGACAACTGTAGTGTTGCTATTGGCAACATCAGCATTTATGACATTCACGTTGGTGGTCATTTTGTGGGTAGATAGTCAGAGGATCACACTCGCAAGAGTTAAGAATGGAGCTCTGATACCATATAAACAAAAATAGAATGTGAGTTGAAAAGGATGACTGTATTCAATTAAAGAGAAGAAATATATACACAAGAGTTACAACAGAATTTCTGTAAAAGCTTCTACAAAAGTGGAGATAAACTCAAACTAAAACAAATCTAAAACAAACCATATATTAAGGAACTGAATAACAATAAAATAGAAGACAAGGTCAATAAGTAACAGCTATTACAACATGTGCTAATAGTAATCAATTAGTTAATTTAGGTTTATACGCATAAAAGTTGCGCATATGTTTGCTATGCATAATATAATTTTGTGTCATGTTATGTTTTAATTGGTACTTTGACCATTTATATTATGTCATGCTTGGAATTACATTTTTCTTATTATATGTTAAATGTGCTACATGACATTATGGTAATTTAGAATAGTTTGTTAGTCACCAAAATGACCAAACTAATTAAATTAAATTTTGTCATGTATGATAATTGTCTAATTAAATGTTTATTGCATGGAAAGCTTGTTAGTCACCAAAGTGGCCTAAATCATTTAATTGTGAATGTTTCAATTGTTCATTATGATATGATGCTAAAATGACGTAAAGATTGAACTGAACAATTGAGATTATTAATTATAAAGCTAGGAGGTCACCCAAAGGTGGACCATTGCTTATAATTAATGACATTAAAGGGACCTATTAAATTTTTTTGTTTTTTTCTTTAATATGATTGTATATTCAATGATAACATGCATGTTGACTAGAATATGATTGATTGTCTATTATAGTAAATTTTATTGGCATCATTATAGGTTATAACTATGTATTTAAATATCACCCAAAGGAGAATTTAAATACAAAATCAAAGTTATTATTAGTTTGAATCCGTTTAAGTTTACTCAAAGCGCTAATACATGGGCTATATGTTGTATTTGCAACATCTACTAATTTGTTTGCTTTAGGAAATGACTTAATCAAGTTCAATAGTCTGAATTATCCGGATTGGTCCGAACAAATCCGGTTCCAATTGGGTGTAATGGATTTGGACTTGGCTATAGTTTCAGATGCAAGGCCCACAGCCATATGCACATGATCGCTGAAAATGTAAAACCGTCAATGCCTAAAACGAACAATGCAAAGGAGTTCATGCTGAAGCTTAAGGAATACTCCCAATCTAATATAGCTGAAAAGTCCATAATAGGGACGTTAATGAGTGAGCTGAAGGCCAAAAAGTTTAACTGGTCACAGCTTATGCATGATCATGTAACACATATGTCAAATCTAGCCGCAAAGCTGAAATCCATGGGTTTGGATGTAAGTGAGTCCTTCCTTGTACAGTTTACTATGAACTCACTTCCTCTTGAGTTTGGCCAGTTCTAGGTGAATTATAACACCATTAAGGAAAAATGGAACCTTCAAGAGATTAAGGTCATGTTGGTTCAAGAAGAAGAGAGATTGAAGAAAATGAAGGAACACTCCGTTCATCTCACATTTCATCAAAGAGCTAATAGCAGCAAGACCAAACCAGGAAAGAAAAGTAAAGATAAGGGCAAAGCTCTCAGGAAAGTTAATAAGGGTCGAATCCATAAAGATAAGAGGTGTTACTTCTGCAAAAAGCCTGGTCACTTCAAGAAGGATTGCACTAAAAGAAAGGCTTAGTTCGAAAAGAAAGGTACATACTATGTATCAGTATGTTTTGAATCAAATCTTACTGAAGTGCCTAATAATATCTGCTGGTTAGGTTCTGGTGCAACTACTCATATGTCATATGTTAAACAGAGATTCCTTTCAATCTCGTCCATAAACGGAACTGAAAAGTTTTTGTATATGGGGAACAAAATGAAGACACGAATAGAGGGCATTAGGACGTACAGATTGATCTTAGACACTGGGTGTCTCCTGGATTTTAAAAAATATCTTTATATTATTGGCCGTGATAGGAATTTAGTTTTTGTTGCAAAGTTAGACGATGATGGTTTCAACTTTAAGATTGGAAACCGTGTGTTTTCTTTATATAAACACAAGTACTATTATGGTTCTGGTACTTTAATTGATTGTTTATATCGTTTTAATCTTGATGTTGATTTTACTGAATCTCTATTTCATGTTGACCATATTATAGGAAATAAACGTAGTGAACATAAGGAATGTGCTGCTTTTTTGTGGCATAAAAGATTAGGTCATATATCTAAAGAAAGGGTACAGAGGTTAGTGAAAAATAAAATCATACCTCAATTGGATTTTGCTGATTGGGATATATGTGTGGATTGCATTAAAGGTAAGCAAACCAAACATATATCAAGGAATCCAGCCACAAGAAGTAGCGAATTACTTGAATTAAAACACACTGACATCTATGGTTCTTTCGACGTTCCTTTTTGGAGCTGCGAAAAATATTTCATCGCCTTTATTGATGACTTCTCACTATATGGTTATATTTATCTGCTACATGAGAGGTCTCAGTCTGTGAACATCCTAGAGGTGTCCGTCAATGAGATAGAAAGGCAGTTAGATAGAAAAGTAAAGATAGTGAGGTCTGATAGAGGTGGTGAATATAGTGAGGTCTGATAGAGGTGGTGAATATTATGCAAAATTTGATGAATGTGGACAATGTCCAGGTCCATTTGCAAAGTTTCTCGCAAGTCGAGGCATATGTGTGCAATACACAATGCCTGGTACACCGCAACAAAATGGCATAGCTGAAAGGCAGAATCGTACTCTTATGGATATGGTTAGGAGTATGTTAAGTTATAGGATGTATGCATTAAAGACCACTGCGTATCTGCTTAATAGGATTCCTAGTAAGGTAGTTCCTAAGACACCTTATGAACAGTGGACAAGAAAGAAAACTAGTTTACAACAGCTTCACATTTGGGGTTGTCCTGCAGAAACAAGACTGTATAGTCCACATAAAAAAAGCTTGATGCGAGAACCGTTAGTGGTTATTTCATCGACTATCCCGAAAAATCAAAGGGGTATAGATTTTATTTTCCTAATCATAGTACGAGAATAATTGACTCTAGTAACGCTCGATTCATTGAGAATGGTCCAATCAATGGGAGTGGAGAATCGCAAAAAGTGGATATTCACGAGAGTCGAGTAGAAACTACTACATCAAATATGATCTCACAGGTTGTTATTCCCCTTGTTGCATCACGGATACACAATATACTAAAACAACAAATTAATGTTCCAATTCTACAAATTGAACATATTAATTAAGAACCAGCTAATGATGTTCAAGTTACAAATGATCAAATGATGCCAGAAGAAGTAATATTACAAAGGTCTGTAAGGTAAAAAAGACCAGCTATTTTAAATGATTATGAAGTTTACTCACTTGACCATGAATGTGACTTGAGCATTGATCAGGATCTAGTCTCGTTCAAACAAGCCATAGAATGTAACAATTTTGAAGAATCGTTCAATGCTATGAAAGAAGAGTTGAAATCAATGGATGACAACAATGTATGGGAATTAGTTAAGTTGTTGAAAGGTGCAAAGCAAGTGGGTTGTAAATGGGTCTTTAAGACCAAACATAACTCACAAGGCAACATTGAAAGGTATAAAGCCAGACTTGTTGCCAAAGGTTACACTCAAAAGGATGGCATTGACTATAAAGAGACCTTCTCTCCAGTTTCAAAGGACTCTTTAAGAATTGTTATAGCCCTGGTGGCTCATTATGATTTAGAGCTTCACCAAATGGATGTAAAGACCACTTTTCTAAATGGTGACTTGGAAGAAGAAGTTCATATGGATCAATTGGAAGGTTTCATGACCACAAGAAAGGAACGATTAGTGTGTAAATTAAAGAAGTTAATATATGAACTGAAACAAGCTTCTTGACAATGGTATCTTAAGTTTAATGGTATCATTACGTCTTATAGTTTTGTAGAAACCACCGATGGTGTATATATATGAAGGTTAGTGGGAGCAAGTTTAATATATTAGTCCTATATGTTGATGATATCCTTCTTGCTGCTAATAATATGGTTTTGTTACATGTAAAGAATTTTATCTCTAATTATTTCGAAATAAAAGGTATGGGTGAGGCATCCTATGTGATAGGAATTGAATTATTCTGTAATAGATCACAAGGATTGTTAGGACTGTCTCAGAAAGGTTATATCGAGAAAGTATTAGAAGGATTTAAAATGGAAACGTACTCAGCATAGATAGTTCTAATTCAGAAATGGGACAAATTTAGTCAAATGCAATGTCCACGAAACAATTTGAAACGTAAGGAAATGAAGTCTATTCCTTATACGTCAGTAGTTAGGAGCTTAATGTATGCTCAAACATGCACTCGGCCTTATATCAGTTTTGCTGTCGAAATGCTAGGCCGATATCAAAGCAATCTTGGAATGGACCACTGGAAAGCTGCAAAGAAAATTCTTAGATATTTACAAGGTACAAAGGACTATATGTTCACATATATAAAATCAACCCATCTCGAATTGATAGGTTACTCGGATTCAGACTATGTCAGTTGTGTAGACTCACGAAAATCTACATTCGATTATATGTTCCTATTAGCTAAAGGAGCAGTTTCGTGAAAAAGTGGAAAGCAGTCCGTCATCACTACTTCCACTATCTTAATTTGTGGCATGCTTTGAGGCCACGGTTCATAGATTATAGTTGCAAAACTTTATCTTAGGTCTTGGCATTGTCGACAGTATTAATAGACCATTAAGAATTTATTGTGATAATTTCGCAACCATTTTCCTCCCTAAAAATGACAAGTATTCAAAGGATGCAAAACATATGAATTTGAAGTATTTATCTGTGAAAGAAAAAGTGTAAAAACATAAAGTGTCAACTGAGCATATTGGTACCGATCTAATGATAGCGGATCCGTTAACTAAAGGCTTACTGCTCAAAACATTTATTGGCCATGTTGAACGAATGGGCATTATAGATAAGTCCTTGTTAGCATAGCGTTCTGACATGTATATATACATATACTTGTTTTGACACTTGTGAATTTAGTTACAATCATATTTTTGCTCACTTACTTGTTATCTATATTATATTGTATACAATAATTATTTTTGTGAGATGATAATTACAAAATTACCCACTTAAAGTTTTATAAGTTAAGTTGATTATGTGATACATAGAAAGAATTATATTGTATAACTTGTGATCGTCATGATCCCATCATCTTAATTCAACTAAGGATGACTTAATCGATTCTATGTATTGTGTGCAATTAAAGTTTTGTTGTCGAATTACCAAGTTATAATATGGGCCAAGTGGGAGATTGTTAGATTATTTAATGGCCAATATCATTTATAGATTTGAGTCCAATGAAAAGAATCCAAGATAATAATTATTGGGTATTAAAAAGTTGAACTCAAATAGGTACAAGACCTTTCCCTCTCTCCTTTAAAAATAAAATGTAACAATCATGTTGGTTGGTTGTTCATATGTTTTAGAAAACTATCAAGAGAAGTTTCTGAGCTATTGAGAAAACTAATCAAAGAAGAAAAGCAGCGAGAGAATCAATCCTTACAGGCACTATCATAGATTCAGGTATGACTTAATAAATCAATGTATAAATGTCTTTCATTAAGCACAACCTACAGTGCCAGCTTTTATCTTACAAGTAATGACTTTACACCAAAAATCAAAATTCGTCATTAAATAACTGCTAAAATATTGTTTCCACCAAAGAGACGAAACAAAGCAACGACTCGGAGAAAAACAAGGCTTTGACAAATGACAAACCTTTCGAGGATCTATGGCCTCACCATCATCAATTTGGTCTTTAGTCTTCGCCATTGGTCCTGTCCTTTTTTCAGCCAAAGTTGCATTCACTGCCTATGCACACTCCCGCAGCAGATAGCGACTCCTCTATCTTCATCTGTACTGTTGTCATCTTCTTATCAAGCTTACCTCCTCTGATCTCTGTGGTCCATTGATACTTCCTGTGAACGCTGGCCTCCTCCACAGAGTTAAGCGGGACTTCCTCCGTTTGGGTTTCATCCATAAATCTCATAACTTGAATTTCAAGTTAGGCCGGATCGGAAAGTCAAAACTCGAACTTAACTTAAAAACTTAAAATTTCAAAAAAAAAAAATCTACTTGGACTTTTTTTTTGGGTATACCATTTAACATTAAAATAGAACAGTACTATATGAAACATTAAACATGATCCATTTTCTAAACACAATGGACACAAGAAATGGAATGAAAGGACTAAAAAAAAGGACAGGACGATTTCGAAGTCTTTTGATCATTCAGAGGCGTCTTCGTTGCGTTTATCGCCAGTGGGTTTCCTGTAAGTTTCTTCAATGCGTTTGGCCATAATCAGGGTCGAGTCAGCTAGTTTTCTGATGTTAGGAACGTTGTAGTTCTGAGCTATGTATGCACCACAAAACGATCCTAACATGAAACAGAGGCTTTTCCTGATGATACCCATATTTCCTGTTGTTGAAGAGAGAAAAGGACTCAGGTTTTAGGCAGATAGCTCTAGATTTGAGTTCTGAGAAATAGGAGTTGAGGATCTGATGATGGCTTGGATTCCAGTTCTGAGAGTCATTTAATAAGTTGCAGGAGTGCCTGGCTTTCTTGATAAAGTCTCTCAAGGAATGGAATAAGTTTGTGGCTTTTCCTCCAAGGGTCAAACCGTGCTAGCTAAGAAACCTTACGTCAGATTAACAAAAAACAGATATGGTAAATTCATTATTCTAATCAGGTCCATATAAGAACTTGATAGTTGATGGTTACAATGCATTAAAAGTATTAGAGGGAAGATAATTATGATTAAAAAATTTAACCGTAATCGATTTAACTGTTAAAATTTAAATTGTTTAATTTTTTGTACAGTTTTTTATTTTTAGTCCAATTTATTTTAATAACTCTTATTATTAAAAAACAATCAATTTATTAATTAATGATAAATTTTAATAAATTAATAAATTCTTATAAATTAAAAAAATCAATTAATTTTTATTGAATAATCTCTTTTTAATTATAGTGCAAAGTCAATATTTTTTAGTCATATTTCAAATTCTTTAATTTTATTCAGTAAACTTTTTAAATCTTAAACTTCTTATGTTACTGATTTAATTTACGATCAGATTTTTAAAATATTGATTATGATAACAATTTGTTAAATTTTGTAAGATTGAGCCCAAATAAACTGAGCACATACAAGCCTAAGTGATGTTCATTATAAAACTAATTGGTAATAAGAGGAGTAACTCACTAGGCTTATAAGCATGTTCAAGTTCATATATTCTTTCCATGTAGAACAAATTTTCACTTATATTTCAACACGCCCCTCTCGCTTGTGTACTAATTTAAGACCCAACATGTAATACAGTCTATTGCGTCGAGGTGGTGACGACTGATCCAAGAGCAATCTGCTCTGATGCCATGCTAAATTTTGTAAGATTGGGTCTAAATAAACTGAGCACATACAAGCCAAAATAAAATTCTATCGTAAAATTAATTGGTGATAGGAGGATTAACTCACTAACCTTATATGCATGCTTAATAATATGTATTCTTTTCATATAGGACAAACTCTCACCTATATCTCAATACAATTTAATAATAATGTCTCGTATTCGTTATATAAAATTTCTAAAATTTTATAATTAATTTTAATGTAGTTGTTTCAGATGGTATGTTCGTGTTACTACTATTCACTCCTATTCCAGACTCCAGTACACAGATCAAAGAGGATGGGATCTTCTGTCCAATATTATGATGTCTTATTCTGTTCCATGAACCTCAACCATTCATTTATGTTGGTCCTGCGTTTATTTATACGGGATCCATGCGGAACCTACGTAAATGAATAGCTGAAATTCATGGAACAGAATAAGACACCATAATATTAGACACAGAAAATCCGGACTCAGATCAAAGTGTACTCAAAATTTATAATATGGATTTATTGACTTTCAATTAAGAATGGTAATAGATCATATCAAATAAAATCTTTTGTTCTGATTTCGATAATTCAATTCTATTTTATTAAATCTTAACAACACATTTATACGTGGACCTAAATTTAATCAAGATAATTTAAAATTTGGCAGGACTGGAATCAAAGCATGATTAAATATATGTACTGTAGCAGGAATCAATAATATCATTCAAGGAAAGTTAAAAGCAATAAAATCTTGGGTCCTGAAATCTCTCGGAAGAAGGACCACGACCAAATCAGAATGAAGAAAGCGAATGGAATGAAAGTGGACCAGAGCTTTTGATACCGAGTCTGGCCCAGAAGATATATCATTCGTACCATTCCTGAAAAACGAACTCCAACGCCATTCACAACCTCATGTCATGTCATGGGAGCAACGTTTCCTCTTGTTGTTATGCTCAGTGTTTCTAAATAGGGTTGGCAAAATGTTTTTTTTTTTTAATAAGGGGATGGCAAAATGTTGAATTGCGCTTAGATTCTAAAATTCGAATCTGAATTGGATTTGCGTTTAAATTGTTTAAATATAATTAAGTTTATTAATTTTTAATAAATTTATCTTAGATTTTGGTTCAGCCGGAATCTGCTGGGGTTGAACGTCGTTATTCTGATCCATGGTCTGTGCGATTCTGGCTATGAGATACCTGCAAAATAGATAACGGCGGGCCGGGGGTTGATCCCCGGGAAGCCCCTCCGAAGCTCAAGTCAGTATTCTTTTGAGGTTTTGGTAGCTGAGAATGCAGATAAGTAGCTAGGGTTACAGTCTCATACCTCAATCCGGTGGGAATAGTACCTTTTATATGCTGTGGATGCTAGGTTTACGTAGATCTTTGTGTTTGCATGGGAGTCTAACATCTGATGGGCCGAACGGGCC
>JAOSBL010000009.1:23963866-23975130 GCA_027568915.1 Erythroxylum roraimae
CGGCTCAATCACCAGCTCTCTCTTCCAATTGGTAAGCCTTATCATAGGGTTGCCTTTTACTTCAAGGAGGCCTTGCAGTTACTTCTGCATAACAACTACAACATCAACAACTCTATGATATCCCCTTGTAGTCTTATCTTCAAGATTGGGGCTTATAAAACATTCTCTGAAATCTCACCTATTATTCAGTTTGCCAATTTTACTTGCAACCAAGCCCTTCTTGAGGCTTTTGAAGGTTTTGATAGGATTCACATTGTTGATTTTGATATTGGCTATGGTGGGCAATGGTCTTCTTTGATGCAAGAGCTATCTTTGAGGAATGGTGGTGCACCTTCTCTCAAGATCACTGCTTTTGCCTCTCCTTCTTCACATAGTGAGCTCGAGCTCGGTTTGACTCAAGAAAACCTTAGAATCTTTGCTGGTGAAATCAACATGCCGTTTGAGCTTCAAATTTTGGGTCTTGAGTCTTTGAATTCTGGCTTTTCTCCATTGCGCATATCGGAGAAAGAAGTTATTGCTGTGAATCTTCCAATTGGGTCTTTCTCAAGCTACCCATCGATCCTACCTTTGGTGGTTAGGTACGTGAAACAGCTTTCCCCAAAAGTTGTGGTCTCCATGGACAGAGGTTGTGAGCGAACTGACCTCCCATTTGCCCACCAAGTAAATCAAACTATTCAGTCATATTCTAGCCTGCTTGAATCACTGGATGCTGTGAATGTGAACTTAGATGCGATGCAAAAGATTGAGAGGTTCTTGATCCAACCGTGCATTGAAAAGATCGTACTTGGTCGCCAACGTTGTCCTGATAGGACTCCTCCATGGAAAAGTCTGTTCTTGCAGTTTGGCTTCACCCCAATAACGTTCAGTAACTTCACTGAATCACAAGCAGACTGTTTAGTGCAGCGAACTCCAGTTAAAGGGTTCCATGTAGAGAAGAAACAGTCTTCACTTGTTCTTTGTTGGCAACGAAAGGAGCTCATCTCAGCTTCCGCTTGGAGGTGCTGATAATGGCGATCAAGGATGTTTCAAACAATTGGTTTCACCAAATTCAATCTTTTGTTGCCAAAAGGTGCCTACCCAGTATCTTACTCGGGTTTAATTTCTGATCTTGTTCAATCTCCATGTCTGTGTTTCTTCTTCTCCTATGCTAATTATGTGTTCTAGGCGTATTATTCCTAATCAAGAATCTGAACATTTTAGTAACTTGATGGATTTGAACAGTTCTCTTCATTTCTCTTCATTCTGGATATTGCCATCAACATCTTGTACTGATTTTTCTTGCTTAACGTGATCATAGTTTCTTCCTTTTTCTGTTGCGTTTCTTGGTCCAATATTTCCCCACAACCATTACTGGTTTAGTCTTCCATGTTCAATGATTATCAAGTTCTCTGGACTTTGTCTGTCACAACAAGGACAGTCCAAATAGTGTCTCTCCTCCTAAAAAGTTCAATGGGGTCGCCATTTTAAGGACTCAAAAACTATCTTCTTGCGTTTTCAGTTCAAAAAATGTTGGTCTTGTTGGGACAAAAGCCAACTAAACAGCTTTGTTCACAAGAACAACCTTACCTTGCCAATAGCTTTGGATTAGCAAATTGATACATGTGCATCAACATGTACAAAAACAGCTTCCAAGTTTGTGCTCTTTCTGATGTATGTAATTATGGTATAGAATAATTAAAGATTACGATATTTCTGGTTCATAGATTCATGGCCTAAATTATACTCGAATTGATGGATTAATATTATAGTATAAAAAAAGACAAGCTTATTATAATTGTCCACCAAATGTCTGTTATGGTTGGTACATATCGGCTCGCCCTTGATCTATTTTATAATCCTATGATCAAGTGGCTATTATTTTTCTAATACCTTAAGTACATGATGATGATGATGATTACGATTTATCCAGCCAAGTCTTGTACCATTATTAGTTTACTTGACAAATAGCTTGTTTAATATTTCCTCTACAAGCTTTCGTCATCAAATCACATGGGTCTCGTATGATTGGTCTCTTGGAAGGATTGTTTTTTTAAATTAAAAAAAGCTTTCTTTTTCGTCACTTTATTAATTTATTAAAGTAAGCTTTTGCTGAGCATAAGCTTAATATTAAAGTGTAGAGTCCATGTTATTTTGAGTTATGTTATCTTTTTTTAAATAAGTACGGAAATTAATTATTACTAGAAAGCCAAAAACGTCGGCGCTTTAGACAAGGAAGGCAATGGTGGCATTGCAAACAACCTCATAAAGAATGTAATTAAATATTAGCAAGTCTTAATAAGAAATTAAAACAATAGTGTTGTGTGTGGTCCATTGTTAGGGACTGAAATGAAGCGGTGGTCCAATATTGAAAGCACTAGTGCTACTAACTAAGAAAGGTGATAGCTAAGCTTATAAAATCAAATAAGTTAGACGTAAGGCTACGCATTGTTCAATATTTTCAGACTTTACATGCTAATAAGATTTATACTTAATGTTGTTATTATTAGTTGTACCGAGTACTATTATTACTCGAATTTTGCTAAGTACATAATTTGTCTAGTGCGAAGTACCTAGTTGAAGTGACTTACAGGCTATTGCGTTAATCTGGAGATTTACCCAGTACGTATTCAGAAGGTAGCGACTGTAGGTTCTCGCATTTAAAAAAGAAGAGTGAATGATAAAATTGACAATATGATGATAAAATATTATTTTTATAATGATTTAACTCACTTTTAAATTTAAATCAAATCAATTAAATTTAAATTAAATTAATAAAGTTATTAATTTAAGTATTTGGTCTAACTTAAAAATTGATTTAAGAAATTAAAAATTTTATTTTTAAATATTAGAAAGTGTTTAAAAAGTATATGGAAGATTTATGTACCCATATCAACGGAGGTTTCCTTGGCTGTGATAGAGAGCAGGGAACAAATACGTACAAGTGATCATCATGGGCACGTGGCTACTTAGAAACGCGGGAACTGCGTGGGGCCACAACCCACTCTTTCGAACTCGACCAAGTTTGATGTACCAAACACTGATCCAACGATTGTGACTTGTTGTCTCATGTGTAGCTATTAATGCTGAAGACACTGACACTTTGAAAATGACAAGTGTAAAGATGTACATCTTCCTCGCTCAAGCAACTTGACAAGTGGGACCCAAAAACCAGAACGAATGGTCGCAATCGAAGTGGTTCCACGTGGATGGCCAGCAATGAAGGAACAGGACGTGACGATGTACGAACAATTTGATGATCACAGTCCATATCCAAACATCAATGGATGGTAAGAATTGGGAATAGAAGTGGACCCCGCAAGGCGCGCAGTGATTGGTCAAGGTACATTTGCTTGCTTAATTTGCGATCAGCTACGCTAGTACTACATGGTGCAATGTCAATATCAAGCGATTCTGACCGTTCGATCGTTGCAGTTATGGGATTATTACAGAATGATTGGTCAAAAGTGGGTAATACAAAACGTCCGATTGAATGCTTTTGAGTACGCTGATTGCTTGCTTTTGTTTGTACTGTCTTCTTTCTTTGTTTGCTTGTTGGGTACCGTAGACTTCCAATTTTCCTTACCACCCCAATTTCTACGTCACGTTTTGTACTTCAATTTTGAATATATACAATATAATTTTATCAGTTCTTATAATTAAATAATTTAATTAATATTTTTTAAATTTAATATATCTATAATCTCTTTTTATTCATTTCACTAATTATTATTTAAATTTGAGATATTTAAATTATTAGACAAATAATTTTTTTCTAATTAATTATTTCATAAAGACTAATTATTTGTTAAATATCTCAATTTGATTTTTGTCTTCATAATACATACTTGTGGGTTTGTGACGGTGAATAGTTCTAAGAACAATCATTGAAGATTAAGTCAATGATACATGTCATATGCTAACAAAGTCTTCATTACATCAAGTCAAGGAACCACCCAAAAGTCTTAGGTTTATCTATACTTGTAACCCTTTAGTAGTTATTATTTTACATATCAAATTCTATTTTACAAGTTAATATAAACTATAAGCTAACAGACAAAGACAGTGAAAATAATAATAATAAACGACAAAGTGTGAATGAAGTATTGGACAGTTTTGTTCTTTCTCATAAAGTTGGACAACTATTAATTACAATTTTTTATTTTTAAATAAATTATCGATTAACTTACGTAATTTGATCCAGATAAAGAATAATAAAGTAGCTCAATAAATTATACAGATTAATGAATCAAAGTCTGGATACAAAATGAATCTCTTTTAGTATGGACCTGATCTATATTAGCCTTGTGATGGGGAATCCGATATGAAAGCTATATAAAGATTAAGGTCTCCTGTAGTTGCTCATATTAATCATAAGTATAAGGAATCTCTGACCTGTTAGGAGAGCTTATGTATTGAGAAAATTGTAGAAAGGCCTAAACTACGTGTCGGGAAACACTTTTTATAAAGGTTCCGGGAGATTTGTGATCGCTTAGAGCTCGGAATCGACATCGAAATTAGAGATGGAACCGAAATCAAGTATTCTACATTACCTTTGCTTTTAATCATTTCATGTTAATCCTAAGTACGTAACAAGGCTTATAATAAGTAGTACATGAACTATGTTGAACTTGTAAATTTCAATTACATGTAATTTATTATTAATTTTTTATTTTAAAAAAGGTTCATTTTCGTGCTCGAGGAATGTCTTTAGCACGGGAGAGTTCTCATTCCACTAAAATAATTGAACCCCAAATGAAGTTTAGACCAAAAGTTGCCCTTAATGAGGTTTCACTTCATAGTTGAAAGTATCGTTTTAATCATAAAAATTTTAAATAAGCCAATTTTTAATTATATCTTAAAATTTTTGGTATGATTTATTTCAATAAATATCGTTGTTAAAAATAATCAGTTTATTAATTAATTAGTTGATTTTTGAAAATTAATGAATTATTATTTAACAATTTTTAATTAAAATTTAAATTCTTCGATTAGTAAAGATAATATTTTTCAATAATATTTTAAATTCTCGGTATAGTTTTTAAAATATTAGTTATAACAACAAGTTGTTAGTCTAATTAAAATTAGAAAAATCAATCATTTGAAAATTAATAATAACTATTATTAAAAATAAAAAAATATTAGAATTGATTGTAAAAAAATTAACTTATTTAATTTTGTAATATTAACTCGAATTTAAAAAATAACGCTAAAATTTTGTACTTTTTAATTTGTAGTAAAAATAGTTTGACGTTAAATTTTTCGTTACATTATATAAATATTCACATATTTTTAATTTGTTAAATAAAAGATTTTATATGTCATATAAATATTTTAATAAATATATAAATTTAATATAATTCACTGTATAGTCCAATCTAATAGATAACTTAACGTCCGAGTTAATTTTGTTACAAAATTGAAAAATTTATGTAATATTATTTTAACAATTAATTCAAAATATTGTTTTAACTACATATATATTTTTTAAATCATTTTCGTAAAAACCAAAATTGAATGAAAGGCAAGCTCTTTTGAATGGACTTGTCTGCCTTTAGTCGCTTTCAAAGAGGCGAAAGCAGATTCTGAGATAGAGAGGCACCAAACATAACCTGCAACGCAAGCATCTTCCAGATATGGAAGGCCATAAAAGCAACACACTTTTTTTTTTAATTCAGTTTTTTTGAAGCTATAAAGAAAAGCAACTTTTGATTGAGGAATTGAGATAAGCACTTTTGTCTTGAAGAAGCCTCCTAGGAGTTAGGGATTCAGTTAAAATCTCACTAACAAAAGATATGCTCAATACCTCAAATTCAAAGAGAAAAAGAGCCACCTTTTGCCTCCTCCATGTTCAAAACACTATCTTTGCACCTCACTCCTTATATTTAAATTTATTTTATTAAAAAACTTAATAATTAAAATTTTTTAATTAATTCAACTAATTTAACTACAAAAACTTTAATTTTCGATTTATCTTAATAATCAGTCGTTTATTAATTAATCAGTTGGTTTTTATAAACTAATCGATTTTTATAATTAAATTATAACTTTTAATTCTTTAATTCTATTCATTTTTTACTGTATATTGTTAGTGAATATATAAAACCAATTAAGTTGGCCTCACACAACAACTTAAACTATTGTGATGAAACGATAACTTAACCTGGTATCGGAACGTTTGTGATTAAGTGGTCCTGAGTTCAAATCCTACCACCCACCTATTATTCAGAACAAGGTAGAATGAGTTTGCGCAAGTTTCAAGCTCAAAGGGCTTTCACTTGAAGGGGTGTGTTAGTGAATATATAAAACCAATTAAGTTGGCCTCACTCAACAGCTCAAGCTATTGTGGTGAAACGGTCACTTAACATATACCAATTTTATGATTGTTTAATATGGATTTAACTTTCTAAACTTTAAATCTATATTTAAAAATCACGATCTTATGAGGAAAAAACATAGAAATCAAATGGGTCCCGACTGATTTGTTAGAGATGTGGGCAAATCATTTCCTATATATTCCATTTGCTAACATACGCTTTGCTGATTTGTTCGAAATGTATTTTTGATGAGATGGGACCAAAAACCAAAATTATTAGGCAATTAGTTGCAAGAATTGATTCCTTCCTTTAGTAAGTTATAACCCAAAAAAAAGACATTTATTAGGCAATCTTGATGTAACAAGGCACCCTTCTCCACACTATATCTAATTTTATAATATTAGCAATAAACATAAAAAGTATTAATCAATAAAAATATAATTCAATTTTAAGAATTCAAATAAAAATCAATTAATGTTAAAATTTTTATTTTCTTATAAATATAATTGTTAATTTAATTTAGGCTGTCACATAAGTTGGGGTCTATTCACATTAAATAGTTCGTAAAATTTAAATAAGTAAAGTATTTAATAAACTAAAATTTTATAGTTTAATAATTATTCTTTAAATTAATGAGCGAGTAATCAATTGATTTTTTTAATTATTTGTTTATAATAAAAACATCAATTTATTAATTTAAAATTTTCATGTAATGTTAAACTAGACGAGTTTGATTATGTAACACTCCGTATTAATAAAGCTAACATATGGCTTAATGGAATTTACAATAAATTAAAAATTAAATGTTTAGTTTATCATGATTTAAATGTAAGCTAGATACCTTATTATATGTATATATATATAAAGAAATTATAATTGCAATGCTTTGTAAGCATGAAAGCACAAATTGGCTTCTTTAGCAATGACATCAATATTATAGAAACTAAGAAATAAATTTGTTTATCATCATCAAGAAAACAGGAACATGAATAGGGGAGAACGTGAAGCATGTTGGGCAATTTTGTCATTTTCCTATAAAGTTTAACAACTATTAATTGTATTTTTTGGTTTTTAATAAATTATCTGTTAAGTTACGTAATTTTGTCCTTTTTCCATAAAGTTGGACAACTATTAATTACATTTTTTAGTTTTCAATAAATTATCTGTTAAGTTACATAATTTGACCTAGATAAAGATAATAAAGTGTCCCAATAAATGATATAGATTAATGGGTCGAAGTTTGGGTAAATAATGGATCTTAATTAGTGTGGACCAGACTCATATCAGTCTTGTGATGGGGAAAGCCAATATGAAAGTTATATATAAAGTTTAAGGTCTCCTGTAGTTGCTCATATCAATCTTAAGCATAAAGATTCTCTGACTCGTTAAAAGAGCTCACGTATTGAGAAAACTGTAGAAAAACCTAAACCTCATGTCGGGAAACACTTTCCGTAAAGGTCTTGAAAGATTCGTGATTGTTTGAAGCTCAGAAACAGCATCGAAATCAAAGATGGAACTGAAATCAGGTATTTCACATTACTTTTATTTTTAATACTTTCATGTATGATCTTGGATACGTAATAAGGTTTGTAGCACGTATTACAACGCATCCAAAGCAAAATGAATGAGAAGAAAGTAACCCAAAAAAAGAAAAAAAGTAGGGTGTGAGGTGTGAAGCTTGAAGTGGAGGGTCGTGGGTATGCCTAAACCAATCTAATTTTTGGGGTTAATAATAATAATAATTAAATAACATTATTATTGTATTAAAATATTATTTTTATAATTTATAACATTAGTAATCACTAATAATTACAAAATTCAAAATTTCTAAACATATTTACATGAGTGTACGTATGCATGAAAGGTTCATCCGATCCTTTACTTCCCTCCTCCCTCCTTCTCTCTTTCTTCTATACTTTATAAGATTCCTGCCCACCATATCTTCTCGAACCCTTCTTCTAAGTTTGTTTTCTGTTTGTTAAAAATTTTCCCATCACTTTCCATCATTTTCTTAGTCAGCTTAGAGACAACGCATTCTTCGCTCCCCACAAGCTCTTCTTTGGTGTGTTACTTGTCCATTTTCCAATCTTAACAATAATGTGCCAAATCCAAAAGTAAGCGCTCAAAGCTTGTCAAAAGCCATCAATGGGTAGGACCCTCCAATAAGAAACTAAGCACTTGATAATCTCATTGGTCTCCCATTGCCATCACTCTTCATCCTCAAGCCTCTTTGTATCTTATTTTATTTTTGGTGGAGGTTTGGCTCCACACCACTTTTTGCATGGATTTGTTGGCGACTTCCCATACCATGTATAGTTTTCTCTTCAATCTCCATCTCCTCTTCTCATATCTTCATCTTTCTCTTTTGTATATATGGGTTTTATCTCTTTTAGGTCAACCCAACTTTCACTTCTCTCTTGTCCCTTTCCTGGTTTTCTTGTGTTTAACTTATCACATTTTATAAGAATTTGTCCTCAACAAATCTGCTTAGCCTTAAGTGTTTGTTTGCTTCTTGGTCAATGGAGTAAGCCATTCACAATTTAAATTTAAAATACAATAGATGAAAGTTGGTAACTATTAATTATGAACATCGGTGTAGGTGTAAATGCATTGAACTGGGGCTCTTGAATCCTTGATCAAGTTTGTTCCTGAAATTGTTTTATCGTTCTAAAGAAGGAGATAAGATTAAGAGGAACTCAGAGATACAAACCCGACAAGTATTGCAATTATTATTATTGAAGATTATAAATAGACAGATAGGCGAAGCCATGAAGAAAAAGTTAAGCAAAACAAGTTAAGGATAGTGTCATAATTAGGTGGTTGTCATGTCCCTTGAACTAGAATTGTTGAATGTATATATATATATATATATATAAGAGATAAATTAAAAAATGTCTAATTTTTTAGATTTTTAAAATTTAATATTAAACTTAAAAAATTAATTTAGTAATAATTTTTAAAAATTTGTATAAATCAAGTTAAAATTTTATTTTATTGATATTTTATATTTAATAAGTGTAATTATATATTAATTACATAAAAAATAACCCTTGATCTAATTTGCATGAATTTTAAAAATTATTTATTAAATAAAAATTTTGATATAGGATTAAAAAATTAAAAAATTTAGATTTTTTTTTAACGCGTACATATATATATATATATATTGTGTTATAATAATAAGTTTAGGTTATGGACAAGAGGTGGACTTTGTTCGATGTTACCTGTTATAAAAAATACGGGAGAGGACGGCAGATGAAGGTTGACAAATGACATCGTCCTTCATTATTTGCAGGAGAAATGGTGGTCGACAGGATTATCATGTAAGAACGCGTTTTCAGGAAT
This sequence comes from Erythroxylum roraimae, assembly GCA_027568915.1. Classification (NCBI taxonomy): domain Eukaryota; kingdom Viridiplantae; phylum Streptophyta; class Magnoliopsida; order Malpighiales; family Erythroxylaceae; genus Erythroxylum; species Erythroxylum roraimae. The sequence continues at coordinate 23,973,505 of JAOSBL010000009.1, forward strand.
AAGGTTGACGACATATCTTCCAATCATGTAAGAGAACTAGAAAGTCAACAAATTCACTTTGAAATTTGCAGCATGTTATTATTCCATGTATATTAGGTAAATGGAATAAATTACAGGTTCAGCTAAGTCATTCAATAGATTAATACTTTGAAGGGTGACATAGCTACAAGAATTCTGTAGTTTACCGACAGACAATGCTGATGAAATACAGTTTTTTTTGGTAAAATAATTTTTTGATAGAATAAAACGACGAATAAAGACGTCGTTAATACGGCCGTAGGTAAATTTAACGACGGAGATATTATGTATCCGTCGGTAATATCTCTAAAATATTACGAAAATAATTTATTTGTAAAAATACAAATGAAATGTTTCGTACATCAGACCCTCTCTAAACTCTTACAAAGCTAAAAGTCTTGTAAGCTTGAAATGTTATTTTTTAATAAATTAAATTAAATTAATTAATATTTATATATTTTAGTATATTAAAAATAAGTTTCCGTATTACTAAATTTTTTCAAACTTCTATTTTTACTTAATTATTGTTTTGTATATTCTAAAAATATTATTATTCAAGTTATTAATAATTTATAAATTACACATTATATATAAGTTACTTAGAGAAATAAAGATTAAATAATAAGTTTGCATTAATTATGATCTATTAATTTTATAATTATTTTACCACATTGGGCTATTAAAAAATGCAATAAATAATGGATTTGATACTTTAGGCTGAGACGGGCCTATTCTCAACTCCATGTTTTCAAGGAGGTTCTTTATAACCCAAACACACATCTCACCCAAGCTTCATCGTCTTCTTGATAGACATGGTGATAGGTTGGGCCTCCGATAGAATGCTTGAGCCCAAATACATTTTTTTTCTCTTAATAAATATTTATTAAACATATATAATTTATGAGTTATTATATTTTCTTAAAATATTTATCAAACACTTGTAAGAGAAGCATGGATTATCATTTTCAATAAAGACTAGACAAGTATACTATCATAGGAATCACTTTCTACCCTCCTTTCACTTGTTACAGTGAGGTATAGGGATACCAACAGTTGGGTTAGGCTTGAGGCTCGAGGCTCAAACGAACTTGAGCTCGACTTGAGTTGGGTCGGGCTTGAAGAATCCAAGCTCAAGGCCTAACTCGAGGTTCAGTTAATTAGGGACTGATTTATTGACCTTGAGCCAAGCTAGGGCAAGTGGACCCGCCTTGATCCTAAATGTCATCTCTAATTAGGTACGGTAATAAGTTGCATCAATTCGACACTCTTATAAGACGGCTCAAATTCGAACTATACCCCAAAATTTGAGTTGCATAAATTAAGTTTAGTTTGAGTTTAATTTTTTAAATCATTATTTTAATTTGCAAAGTTATAAAATTTAAAATTAAAATGATATTTTTTAAATAATTTAATTAAAAAAAATAAAACATTCCGGACTATCAGGAGCACAAGTTTGTTAAAATAATGTATACAGAAAAACCTCGATAAATAAATATTGTTGGGACCTGAAAAATTATTATCTTATAAGGAGTTATTAATTTATCGATAAATTAATATTTATTAATTTATAGAATAATTTTTATTTTGTACATTATATTTGTCAAATTA
>JAOSBL010000009.1:23982194-23996702 GCA_027568915.1 Erythroxylum roraimae
AAAAAAACAAAAGACCGAACCAATTAGGTTTGGTGAAGGACACATTTAGTTTAACGAAGCTTACATGAGAACTGAAGTTCCTGAGGCTCGATGCTAAGAAGCTCTCCAGTACTCATTTCCATCGATCGGAGAGGAAAACGACAATTCGTTTCCGTGCCGGAGAGAGAGACAAAAGCAACAAATGATAGTCTTGGAAAGTAGTGTGTGGATGAGAGAGGGAGAGCGATAGAGTAAAGTTTACCAGCGACGTGGGAGGGACAGTGATATTTCGTTTTTTCTTCCAATCTTATGGATCTTTTAACCATCGTAATCGTATGCTCTGGTCTGTAATAAGGGTAATATTGTCATTTCGCCCTCTTTGGAGAAGTCTGCGTATGACGATTATAGTTGAATTGTGGACCGGTGTCGCAGGAACTTTAATGTTTTGTACGATTTTTGTTCTTTGCAGTTGTGTTTTGTTCTTTGGTCTTAAGGAAGAATAATAATATAATAAGATAATAAAATAAAATTCGGTCGGTACCAACCGGCATTTAAATTTGATACAATTGACTCTCTATTTTGTATCGATTTTAATCCGATATAATACACACCAGCCAGCCGATACGAAACAGTATCTTAAATCTTAGCCCACCCACAAGCAAAAAAAAAAAAAAAAAACTAAATGCAGCCTAAAAGTCAATCAACTTGAGCTGGACTAAGTCGAGTGGGTCAGGTAAACCTTGTAAGCTTAGAAAGGCACTAAAAAACTTTGCACCCACATCTGCAACGTCGGATTTTCTGGACTGGCCCAAAGTGCGATATAGGTCGAGCTCAGACCTGTTATTCCGAAACGGTTCGGCTTTGAGCCAGGTTCGGGCTTATGAAACCAACGCATTGCCATTGCTAATAACATACATTAATATCTTCCAATATACATGCAATTGTCTGTGTTTAGATACATAGAATTGTCAACAGATACAAAAGCATCCACAGGGTTAAGACTAGAAGAATTTCATCTCTTACGATAAACTCTATCCCAGTACATGACTTGTCTAATGTAGACGAGACATTTTGCTATATATAAGAAGATGTTGGAATCTATAGACGGAATAGTGATTCCACCATAGTTCTTGCAATCTACATTCCTTAGATTGAATCACATGTATAACTAGAAACACTATTATCAACAACCTTTGGTACTAATCGTCGGTGGAAGAATAGGATAATCGTTTACGACCCCGAGCAGTGAATCCAGCAAACCAAGCAACACTCATTAGCTGAATACCAAGTACCAAAATCCACCAAGATACCAGCCCCCTAATCAGGTGCAACATCCATGATGGTGCAACAAGCTCAGCACCAAGTTTCAATCCTCGCATCAGTTGCAGCACACGATAAGCCTCATAAACAATTGGAGTCACTAACCATACTGGTGATTGCCAATGCCAAGTGAGCATCTCAGTTAGAATCTGTACAGACAAGAGCAAGAGATAAGGACCCAACAGAACTGCAGATGAGATGAAAGGCAATTGGGGTTGGAGAAACCCCTTTTCGGATCCAAATAGCAACATCAATGGTATGACAAATCCAGAAACTGTGGCAACCATGTTCCAGAATTTGTATTGGAAAGGAGGCGAGCTACTGTGGTGCTTTGTCAGGTTCTTTGGTTGAGCACAGGAATCAGCCATAAGAAGAAAAAGAGTGACGCCAAGATTGAATATACAATCCAATCCAATCAAGGAAAGCAGGCTGGCAATATTAGGGCCAATGAAGATGGACGATAGCGGTAGCCATAATGTAGGTACCATCCCCGTGGTGAGAAGAAGAGTTGGACCTAGAATCCACAATGTCCATTTAAGAAACTGAAAGAGGGCGAACGGCTGGTTCTTTGAATCTATATCCTCTTCATCACCCGTTACCAATGCTTCAGCTTTCTCATCACTAGTTAGACTATCGAAAATGTTGCTAGTCGTCTTCTCCAGGAATTCACTGCCAGACTCATGAGTAGGAGCATATGAGACAGGTGAAGGTTCCCAGGCAGTTAACTTGGTGCAATAAACAGGGGAATGTTTAAGTTTAACATCAACTTTAGGGAAGTTCAATGAGTAGTGTATATGTAAGGATTTTAATGGTTTCAGGTTTCTGGGAGGAGCTCGAAGAGCAGTTATGGCAGGCATTGTTGGAGAAGCCCTTGCTAACAAGGCCATATCTTTACTAACTGGTTTCAATACTGAGCTACTCAGCACAAGATCTGTCCTTGAAACTCTAAAAAAAGCAGGTAAATCCAGAGATAAGTAAATTAACAAAGTCCACAAGAACCTTCATGTTTCCAAGCTAAAAGAAGATCATAAACCCTTAATCAATTAGACAAAGCAACCGAACAACAACAGTAAATGCTAAGACACTTCTTAGACAAAACATAAACATATCATAGGACTTATTATTACCAACAAGAAAATGGGAATTGGTGGAACAACTGAACCAAGCATCTTATAAGACCGTCACAGAGAATAATTTATGTTGGAACCCAAAAGCTGAAGGAAAAGGAGTACTCACTCTTAGACAGACTTGGGGTTTAGGGAGTTCCACGATCCTGGGAAGCAGTTGATATAATAAAAAAGCATGCGGTATGGACGAAGATCAAACTCTCTGGGAAAACCAAACAGTCAAATCAAAAGAAATAGGCATTCCAATGAAAATTACATGTAATACAACCGAAAGCAAATCAATTCTGGGGGGTTTTACCCTTTTCCTGAGAAAATTTCTGCGTTGTTGCTGTTGTTGTGGAGACTGATTAAATTTCTGAATTGAAAAGATGCAATATTATGAGTACAGGATAGCGGCGCTGAGCCTTTTGATTGAATGATTGGCATCTCTGGGGTTGGGATCCTTCTTCCTCCGCAAAGGGTTGATTTGTAAATAAAATAATATATTTTCTATTATTATGTGAAAATGGAAATGGCTTGTTGAAGGATGGGCCATCAATACAATAGTGGTGCCCGCTAGTAAATAGTAATAGGCTAGGCCTTATCATTTACCAAGAATAGTTTGGATGGTATCTTCTTGTAATGTTTCCTTTCTATTTTTTATTTTCAAGAATGCAATAATAACAATAATATTCAATATGAATCTCTCTTATAAGTAGAATTTCAGAAGTTCAATAACACGTAACTTAACTCTTAATTAATAGAAAGACTATTTTTAAGAATGTAAAAATATTTCACTCAATCAAATCTGAATTACTAAAAAATATTAGATACACTCGTACAAGACTAAGCTTTTGTTTGATTGGACTTATACCAGTAGAGCTTTTGTTAGTATAATTTTTTTTTTTAGATCTTTTTTGATAATTATTTTTTTAAGAAGACAGTTGATTGTTGACTGTCATTTAAAAAATAGCTTTTCTAATAAAGCTTCATATAATAAACTGTTTGGTAATATAAAAATTAAAAAATACTTTTAATTTTAACTATATTTTATTTTGTAATAAAAATTATTTATGCATATAAATATTATTTAAAGTATATTAACAATATGCCAGGCACAATATATTAATTATTATATAATTTTAAATCATATGAAATATAAATAAAAATATATCTAACCAAATATGAATTATAATATAATTAAAACTAATATCAAAAATAAATATTAAAACATATAAATAACCAAATGATATTATATAAATCTCAAAATAAATATTCAAGTTGAGTAAATAGTTAAATACATAATAAAACAACTGCGCAAGAAACTAAAAAAAATAGGTTTGCAAGATAAATGTGAAGATGAGTTTGTGAGTATTGTGTGAATTATGTGTAAAACATAAGGGTAAAAGAGACTAAAAAATAAACTCATTAATTGATATGAAAAATCTACCCGAAAATGTCATTTAAGAGACTTTTTTTAGAAGCTCCAAATTTGAGCTTCTTAAAAGCTGTATTTTGGTTGCAAAAAAGTCATATTTATTAATGAAGTACTTTTTTATTTTACAGCAAAACACCTATTTTTTTTTATAAAAAGGCTTTTGTAGTGTAAAAAAGTACTTATTGACCTCTCAAAAGCCTATCCAAACAGGCAATAACACAATTCGACTAAAAGAGAATTTGGAAAATACTTGAAAAGAAATATTTACTTGAATAGTGGATGTATGTTATTAGACATAGAATGCTTTCAAATAAAGTCTCTAAGATTATTTATAGTTTTCTATTTCCTAAATAGATGGTTACGATCTGTTTGATCTAATGGTTTACGTTAATTCTCTAAAATATTTTATATTATTCTACATACATCACATACATCACATCACATACATCGTATGTTTATTTACAACATTTTACATTCTTTTATAATGTTCCAAAATATTTTACAATGTTCCATAAACATCTACAATTTTTTTGTAAGATTCTACAATGTTCTAGAATTTTTCAAAGTCTACAATAAGACTCCATAAGATTCTAGAAATTTCTAGAGTGTTTTTTAATCTTTCTTCTAGAATTTTGAAATTTTTAAAAGACTCTTTAAGCCAAACTCGAGTTTTGAAATATGCAGAACTTGTTACAAGATGTCATTTAATTTTTAAAAAAAATTTACAATTACAATAACACCATTTTTCAACAAAAGTGCAAACTATGTGAATTGACAGACCGAACCTAACCTCGAATTAGCTTCTGGTCTAAAATCCGACTTTACCGCTAAACTACGGACCTCCTACAGTTCCTGATTCCATTTCAATCGTTTTTTTTAACACACCAAATGCTTTTTCATTGCATGTGTATGCATAATAACAAATAAGAGATTAAAATTTCATATATGTCACTTTCCCAGCGTTAAGATTTATATTTAGCAAGCTCCGAGTAGCCCAATAGATACCTATTTAGTAACAATGGAATTAACAAGTTACAATGCCCTTTCTGGGTAAATTTGAAGCACTTAGCACTGTCCAACCATATCCCAATGCCTAAGACGATGTCGTTTTGAACATTGATCAGAATTTAACATCTTAACATTGAACCGAGGATCCTCAGTGCTCCCAAAGACCTTTAAATGCCGTCGATTAACAATAAAAAGTAAAGACACAGGGTCTATAACATTAATTAATTCATTAAATAATTTATTAAATAAATATTTTATAAATTATTACCTAATACATACCAAAAGAAAATAAAGTTCGGGGCCCTTGATATTACTGACAAGAGCTGATAAACTCAGCTTTATGGAAATTACAAAAGAACTCCCTAAACCACAAATGGTTACCTTTTTCGGAGCCGTCTCCTGGAATCGAAAAGAGACGAAAACCATTTACATTGAGCTTTTGCTCTCTCCAGCTTCACTTCCCCAAACTTAGAAACCATAAAAGTTGTGCAAATCCGTAAGCCAATCCACAAACGTACAAACAGCAAGCATTAGCAAGCTCGGTAAATCAACGACCATTCTTTCGTACATATCAGTATTCAGATTGAAGGGCCAAACATAATCAAAATAATGGCTTCAACTACTTCTCCGTCACAAGGCAGGCCTCTGATCACAGTTGAAATGATTGTATAGGGTTATTCTTGAAACATCACTTATGTTCAAATTTCTGTCATAATTTCTTCTAGAAATAAATCCGTGTTAAGAGCGTCAAGAGACTCTCTTTCTGGGGAAAAATTGTCCATCTTTGGGGAGCTTGCCCAATCTGTTAAGTTATACCAAATGAAGAGCCAATTACGAATTCACAGAGGTTTAAAGCTGCAATTGATATTCAACACGCATTATCTTCACCAAAAGCACACCCAAAAAAGCACCGGCCGATGAAGTACAAATATAACTTTCTTTCGGCAATTAGATTGTGATCTTTGTATTTTGGTTCTTGTCTTTTTCCTCTTCGGGTAACCTTAGTGATTGAAAAGTAAACCTGAGAAAGTACCGGGCAGTGCTGATTGCTGGCAGTGTTATAATCTAGGTCAGTCCAAAAAGTGGCAACAGAAGAATTCAGCTATAAGTAGACCTCAAACCTGAAACATGCCTAACCACATTCAAACCATAAATCATAAGAGACTCTCTGCAAATGATGAATAGAAAAAACAGCAAATAATGCAAAGATAATATTCCACACATTAGTAAGTTGAGTATAAATTTTTAGAAAATTTAAAATTTTACCAGAAGACTCCGCAAAATGATTCAAGTTCATATGCAGCTTCAGAAATATTCGGTAGCTAATATCTGGTGCGCTCAATTTCAAAGAGGAGTCATAATCTGCCAAATTGTCATCCAACTGGAAGATACAAGAGATGTAGAGGACACCATCCATTAGTAAAATAAATGTGATTCCGAGTAATCAAACTAAAATATAAAGCAGTTTAATATGATACCTTCCAAACAAGAGAGACATCAAACAATTAAGCATCCTGTAATGAATTAATACTTGGGACAATTTTTGGTAGCAAAATGTATGATCCCCTTGTAGATGAATCACCTTCATCCGGAATGCTTTCTAGCTCATTCTCCAAAACAGAATAAGCTTCTGAAAATGCCTGCAATTTAGTTGGGGCACACAAGCAAGATCAAACATATATCTTAGCAAATCCAAGAGTTCTTTCAGAATCTTGTCCAAACTTCCAGAATGCTCTTACCAAATCCATGGATAAACTCTACTACTAATACCAGATATTAACATTCATACAAAAAATGCACAGTTATGAATCATATACTTCTTTACAAGGACCTTGCAGGAATTGGACAAAAGCTGACCTTAATACACTGATGTATACGGAAGCAATTTCTCCCAACATTATTTGTTGGAAAGAGTGGATCATCTATGTGTATTGGATCAATACTGCAACAAGGGCACGATCAATGGATAATAAGTATGTGATGATATACTGAAGGAAATAAAAAAGCATTGAATCCATTATTTTGATTCAAGAAAAGAAAAACCACCAGCATTTACCTGTATCCTCTCTCCCTGTTTATATAAATGCCACTTCCCTGCACTGAAATACGTATTTGGCGAGGATCAAACACATTCCTGTAAAGCGGACAAGATATAGTCACATTAGAACTTGTTATGGAAAAGGGAAAAGAAACGAGCACAAACCGTCAAGTCAGTTGTAGGAAGCACTTCTAACAATGCAGAGCAAGAGAATGTATATGCTCAGCTTTTGACTCACCCAAAGAAGTAAAGAAAATCCATTAGCAGGCTTCCCAAATTCTGCAAGATCATCCCAGTCTATAATCAGAAACAAAGTTGTTCTCTTCACGGTCCAGAAAAAAGGAGAAAGAGCATTGCTAAATTAGATGAAAAATGACAGAACTAACAGGAGGAAACAATTTAGATGTGAACTATGTGCATAATAAGTCACATAAAATTAGGATACAACTTATGCAACATATAAACTATGTTCTTTCTCTGATCAACTGTAGTAAAATGGCTACGAACATAAACAGAAAGATAACTTGTTAAGCACTACTAACAACTATATGAAGTGTTACAGGTTACAGGAGAATCTTTGGTATTAAGAAAAGAGATCTCTTAACTTCATTGCTGCTTCCATGTGTCCAACAAAAGCCTACATGTAGTTCATAAGCCATCTACTCATCTAAAGACCCAAATCTTGGATCGCTAGGGTTGCACATGATGATACAAAATTTCAACGTCTTTAGTCAACCTTGGATGTAACCTTTACTCAACAGAGAATACAGATAGATGTGAGCAATGTCAAATGGGATTTACCTACCATGGTCATCAAACTTCACAAGTATACACCATCACAAGTACAGAGCATTTTAGGATGCTAACATGCCATATTCTGACATACTCAAAGACACATGAAGACACAAGGCAGTGACTAAGAGAGAGAGAGAACTACAGAAGAATTACTTGACTAATAGGCCGACCAAGGTGATGTTCGTGCTGTAGAAAACGTGTGATTAGCAGAACCTGTCATATATTAACAACCATGATGAGCACAAAGAAAGTTGTTAATGTTAACCCAAAAAACAAAAAGATAAGAAGTAAAAGAGCTAACAAGAGAGACATCCCTGGGATGCTATAAGCATGAAAGTTTCAATAGCAAATTCCAATCCAGTGAGAGACATTTGTTCTCCTTTATGAAAGTAAAACCAATATGATCGTGACCAAGTAACTTTGTGCACATCTACGAACATGAGATTTGGTTGATCGCTACAAATACCAACATGAAGCATTTGCTAACTCCAAAACTATGAACCCACTCACTTGAGTGGATAGCACCATGCTATTGAATTAGGTAATGCAGCAATACTCACCAAGCAATAGGAACTCAAACCTCCAGAGTACGACTGGTCAAGGCAACGATCTGCCAAGAACTGTTTCAATACCAAGGCAAGAGGGGGTGCAGCTGGAAATTGGCCGGTGAGTTCCTTCACCTAACCAAAATAGAAAGCTTATGAAAGCAGATACCAATTACCAGACACATAAGCAATACAGCAAATGACACCCCAATGCAAAACCTACATGCTTGTAAAAGCTCAGATGAGTTGAATCTCGAAAATGTGCCAAAGAAAAGAATATGTATATCTCCACGTAGGTATAGTCCTTGGTATAATATTAACATAGATAAAATCTAGTTATACTGTGTCATCAAAAGACTGAAGCAATGAAAGTAAAAAACTGCATCTTAAAAAAAATTATCTAGAACATATATCATAAATACATTACAATAGTTCGAAAATGTTGACGCTAAACGAACAGCATTCTTGACAAAGATTACCAGTTCTGTAGTTTGAAGCCCTGTATGAGATGAGGACTTGAAACTGATGTCGATACGAACTGATTTAACTTCTTTTGTAATACCATTATTAATTTGTGTAGACTTTGGTGAATCATTGTCTTCTAGACTGACCACATGTGACAAAGCATGATTGTCATTTTCACCCACCATACGAATCGCATCCTCCTTAGGTGATTGTATGTTAGAAGAAGCAACTGAGCAATTCAGGTCCTTTGGTACTTCCACCACAAGCATAATAATAGGTATCTAAAGAGTATAAATTACCAGAATAAGAACACAACAGAGATGAACTGCAAAATGTGACAAAGGAAAACTAGAATCCCAAGAAATATGACAATACCGCTGTATTTTCTACAATCTTTAGTGAATCGTTCTTCACCCATTCCTGATTGGCAAGATACCTAGCTGCATGCTGGAGGCAAATGAGCAGTTTTAGTCTCCCAAAATACCATAGTCGAAGTGACAACTAAATAAAAATTCAGAAGGATTGAAAAGATAAACACTTGCCTGAAGACATGTTTCTTTAATGCCATTACGGCCTTCCAAAATCCCAGCTTCCTTGATAGGTTCCTATAACATATTCTGCTAGTAAGTTTCTTCACTAAACTTACTTGCAAGAGACAGATCCAAAACACATTGGAATGAGAAAAGAGCCCCTACCAAGTTTCTCACAGGAGGGAGACAAACCACAAGATCCACATCACTTGTTGGAAGGGACAAACCAGTTGCATTGGAGCCAAAGATGTTCGTTCTTGACCTTGGCCACAGCACTTGGAGAGATCTAGTGACCCGCGTGACAGCCCAATTAATAAAAGGTTTGCGTGCCATATTCTCTGCAGCAACCTTTTATAGAAAGGAATAAAGAATGGAAGAGTTCAGTGATATGCACATAGGAAGAACAGAGGGATTACTCAACACAAAAAAAATTCTAGAAAGGATAACATCAAGTAATAGTCATACCTGCTTATAGAATAAGTCAATTTCATCATGAAGGAGGCTGTGCAACAAAGAGAGAGAAACCTTTCTTGTTGGATTGTTCTGTAAGTCAGGTGGTTGAAGAGGAAATGACACATCTGGCTGCACAACAATCTTATTCAATCAAGTAGCAACTAGCAAGCATACTGGCAGTACAAATGATGTAGAAAGGAAACATACTCACATGTTCCTGATCACGCGCCAGCTGTGATATTGCTATCAGATGGTCTGGTATCAAAGCTCCAGAGAGAGGCTGAATCATAGAATGGGTTGAAAGATTTTTATTTCTCCATGAAGGCCAAACAACTTCAGAACCATCCATACGCACACAAGCATCCTCCAAATTAGCTCCATCCTGATACCAACCTCTCATACCCCAGTGCCTTGGACTGGAGCTACCAGACCTAACAGTCGGAAAACCTCGATGTTTTCTGGAATCACTCACAGAGGAGGGTGGTGGTGGACGTGGAGCCCTCGGCACACAAAGCACAACAGGAGACGGAGGTCTCTTGATCCGAGATTGTTCTCTCCTAGAACGAGGAATGTTTGGACTTTTATGATCACGATTATGCTTAACATCAGATATTGATCTTTCCCTGGACATATTCGGAATAATAATGGGACGTAAAATTGGATAAGGAAGTGATTCTCCACCCGTTCCCTCAACATCCCCAGATAAACCTTTTAAGGATCCAGAGACATCCTCCTCAGTTGCGCTGTCTGTCACCGTTGCGGATGAATGCAGCACTTTGCCAGGTACTTCATTTCCTGGCACAACATAACCAATTGCTTGATGTCCAGGGCCCAAATGATCCAAAGGAGAGCAAAATGAAGCAGCAGTTGGTGATGTCAAACCATTTGTACTATATGAAGAAGAAATAGCAACCATGTCATCAACTGCACTAGTCATGTCTGCTTCATGCCAAGCCCACAAGCTATCATCAGAACTAAGGGAAGGGGGCCGAGAGAAACCTGCCCCAGGATGGTCAGAAGGATCCCAATACATCACACCACCACCGAAGTACTGATTATAATCTATCCCAGGGACTCTGTGCACTTCATATTCTTCCTCAGATATCCAGTGACTTTCACATTCATCCGCTAGTTCCTGTCCATTTGAAGCTTCAGGAAAATCCAGAGAATCTCCAGAACACCTTCTGTCATCATCGCTGGTTATTGCATTAAACTGAGAGTTGTGAGCATTCGAATTTGTCTGAAAGGCAGATAGCCTCCTGGAGATAAACCTAGAATCATAATTACACGTCATAGATGGAGCTAATCCACAAACACTCCTGACCATAGGGGGCCAGTCTAAACTCATTGGCAATGGTTGAGATAGCACCCGGTTGCACCCACCTTCAAGTGAAGAATTTCTTGTCTGATGCACTGAAGATACAAAAGGTTGGCGGATTTGATTATGCCAGTTATGGCCAACATCCAAATGCAATCTATCTGTGGCTGGTGGAAGATGTGAATTAATTGATGGAAAATAAACCGGAGCTAAAGTAGGCCACTCATACGAAAGGCATTCTGACGGTGTAAGGGTTCTATTACTATGAAGATTTTCAGTCCCATGGTCCTGAGTATGAACTGATTCCCCTTTTACACCAAGAATTCTGACTGATTTGTCAGTAGAAATGGGATTTGCTGCAGATTTTTCATTCTGAATTTTGCCATCTTCTTTACAGGAGACAGAATCAGGCTCTGGAAAGGGCAGAAAAGAGATATCACATCATTGTCTACATCATAAATTAATTACTTCATTTCTGTATGCTTTAGTTTGTAAGAAGACGTGGAAAGAATTCATACCTCTATCACAACTATCTTCAGTACGGCCAACAGCATGATCTTTATGACTCTCTTCAACACTAACTTCCCCATTGGAAGGCTCATCAATAGAACTACTAAGACTTATATGCGACGGATGACTGGCCTTGCAGATGGAACTGCTATTTGATACATTCTTTTTCACCAAGTTAGTAGAGGCCCCATGAGGCTCTACTGCCTGATCCAAAGTGACACTGGATAAGCAGGGAGCTTCTGCAACTGATATTTCAGAAGTTCTCACATCAAATATGTTGTTGACATCAGAATTTTTATTTTTACTTCTTGCTTTCCTATTTCTCCTTGCAGCACTCCGTCCTTTTCCAAGAACAGGTCCTTGAGAGTGTTCCTGATGACAGGCTACATGTTACAACCTATTCAAATCATCAATAAGGGAGTTCATCCAAATGAAAATTATGCAACGATTATAACAGTCGAAGACAATACATCTCCACCCATTTCCAATCCATGAGGTGCTTTAGGCATTCCGTTGCATTCAACTGATTTAATTCTCTCGGCAGAAGCCAGTTCAAATTCAACATCCTAACACAATGGAACCGTTGATAGAATTAGTGAACTCAAAAATATCAATACATTTAGAAATTACAAAAAAAATACCTTGCAGGGTTTCTCAAAAAAAGTCTTATCCACTTCTGTTTCCAGCACAGAATCTATCTTCTTCACACCGTGGTTTTTCCCCCTTTTCTTACGACTACCTGCTCCAAGCTTGTCTTTTGGTTTAATGGAAGACTTAGTATTCCCCTCCCCAAGCAGTTCAAGTTTTGTACAATCAAGTGAAACAATCATAACAAGTCCTCGTAGTTTCCTTAGTATACAGTCAGAAATTGTATTGACAGAACCTAACGTAGTAAAATGCACCTTTGACATATCATATTCACAAAGTTGACATGAAGATATCAAACTTACAATATCCTGAAGAATTAACAAACTATTATACACATTGGTCATGACAGGTTTCCTAGGAAAACAACCACGCAAAATCGTCGAAGCAAATTCTGCATCAATTGGGAGTTTTTGGGAACAAACATTTGAAGTTTCAGCATATACGTGCCTCATTGGTTGCTCCCCTCCTGCTCTAAGCAGCCACGTCTCATCCTCCAAGAAGCCACTAGCTCCATTCAGAATCTCACGAGTCTGAGAAATTGAAAAGACCATAAGTTAATAACATGATCTTAATTAAACCTATCAAGTTTTATCAAACACCAGAAGAAATTACCAACGATTTTGCAGATTTACCCAACGCCAGGGTGAAGAAACGTCTCCTAGTTTCAGCATTCAAATTACACCACCAATCAACACAACCTTTCTTCCTCCAAAACACATTTGCCGACACACCCGCCGCGGTGATTTTGTCTTTCAATTTCACCCCTCTTTTTTTCCCGCCACAGCAATTCATCCACGCCAATCTCAAAGACACTTCCAATCTGTTCACCAAAAAAGCCTCAATGCTGTAATAGCCCTTCGATTTTAACCACTCCAATTCTACCCACTCCGATCCCAATTCGCTCTCTTCTCCTCTTAAAAACGACCCGTTCGTTACCTTATCCATAGCCTCCACGAATCTATCAACATTCTCCACCAACTCTTCATGTATGGTCATCGAATCTAGAAACTTCGTCGAGCAAGAACATTCTTCGATCTTCTCGCCTTCTCTGGACCCAAAAAACCGAGTGGACGTGAAAATTAACCGCTCCGAGTCGTTGAACTCGGCGGTTCGCGACAAGAGGCCTGGTGACTTCTTGTAGCAGAGGCTCGGAAGGTCGCGTGAGGGCAGGTCCGGGAGGATTATAAAACGGCCGTAACCGTTTGCCCGAAGTTTGCCGAGCATTTGAATTACGACCTGAACGAACTTGCGATCTACGGTGGTGAGGTGAGCCTGACGTTGATGGACGGTGAGAGATGCGAACCACTTGAGGATCGAGGTGCGAGAGTTGGGGTTGGAATTAGGGTTTGTCGTTGAGAGAGAATGGGAGTGGTAGAGAGAGATGTGCGCAGTGAGTGAGTCGACGAGTTGGTTCTGACTCTTGAGGTTGTTTGTGAGAGCATTCAGAGACGGCAGTTTGCGAGATTGGTCAGACATTTTGTGTTGCTGTTGTCCCTCTTTCTTCCTCATATTTCAGAGAAAACCAGAAGACAAGCAAAAGACCGTTAACGACGGAAACAAGAATGGCGTAGAAAATACGCCAACAGAAAAACTTTTCGGTGCGTCGGGTTTTACCGGGTTGTGTTGAACCCGCTCTAGTGTCCTCAGAATTTAAATTGGATTTGAGCCTTTTTTTACTTTGAGTTTAAATTTTAAATTAAGCTCAAATTTGAACTTTATAACTCAAATTTAATTCTTTCATATATAAAGCAATAATATTTTATATTTTAATAAATAAATACTTTCAAATTTGTAAAATTTATTCGGATTCAGTCTAAATTAAATATTTCAAATCCAATCAAACTTTAAATTCCTTAAATTACGACCAAATATTTTTTTTTGAAATAGAGGAGCTTGCAGTCGTTGTCCTTTAGATGCCCACTTGACAAACTTTCAGATTGAAGCAATAGCCTGTAAATTTTATCAACCGGGTACTCCGCACTAAGCAAGCCCTATACGATAGGCTTGATCGAGAGGGCGTAAGTAGGAGGAATCGAACATATAACCTTTTAACCTCGTACCCTTCAACTCCACCAACTCAACCACTCCCTAAGAGGCTACCAAACATTTATATAAAATATAGAGTACAGTGTTATAAAAACCCGAGAATGATGGCTCTCTTTTAATTCTAATAATTCACTCTACTTAAATAACATCAATAATATCTTAGGGGGCGGTTGGTTTGTACAGGAGAATGGTAATAGGAATGAGAATGAATATAGTAAGGAATGGGAATGGTTATTATCATTATAATTATGATGGTTGGTTAAGAGGAAGGAATGATTACCATTACCATTGATAGTGGTTGGTTTGTAA
>JAOSBL010000009.1:24027183-24038720 GCA_027568915.1 Erythroxylum roraimae
TTATTATTATTATTATTATTATTAAAGATATTTTGGTTTTTTTGTTACTTATTCCTTTCTAATTCTAAGTTTATATTTTCAAACTAAATACTGATATAGAAATTCTTTAGCAGTAAACCAAACAAAGCAATAGCTATTATATTCTATTCCTCGTCTAATCTATTCTTAAGAATAACTATTCTATTTCTTATCTATGCCAGCTGTTCAACCAAATAGGCTGTAAGCGTTTCGAACAAGATAGTGTAGGAAGCAAATAACAACCGACATGTAGGGCTACATTTCCTGGGGTTTCAATTAAGGCCTCCATTTTGATGCCCCTTTTCAAGTCCATTACACTGTCATGCACGCACCACATTCTTGTCAGATCTTTCCTCTCTTTTGAAGCGTTTGGTCTGGGTTGATTTTTCATCTGCTACATAAATTCTTCATTTAGTTAAGAGCAATGTTTCGAAAATCGTACCGTACCAGCCGGTACTGGCCGGAACATTCCGTTTCGACTAGAATCCGATACCGGTACGGGCTCTAAGTTACCGGACAAAAATT
This sequence comes from Erythroxylum roraimae, assembly GCA_027568915.1. NCBI lineage: Eukaryota > Viridiplantae > Streptophyta > Magnoliopsida > Malpighiales > Erythroxylaceae > Erythroxylum > Erythroxylum roraimae. Next base: position 24,027,727 of record JAOSBL010000009.1, read on the forward strand.
TCGTCCGGTACCGGTCGGTACCGGACGGTACCACAAATATCAGAAAATACCGGGTAGTTTCGTATAATTTAAAATACCTAGGGACTAATTTGCAAATAACAAAAAAAAATCCTAAAAACTACCCGACCCCTGCCCCCCCCCCCCGACCTTCGGCCACATATCTTCTCTCTTCTCTGTCGCCACTCGCCCGCCGTCGGCCTCCGTCCGTCTATCCCTCCGCCGTCTGAATCTCGCCGGTTATCTCCCTCACGCCGCGTCGCCGCCCCTCCCTGCTCTGGATCTGGACTCTGGTGGTGTCGTCGAGTCTTCTTCTTCTCGGCCGTGCGTCTGTCGTGCTCTGGTGGTCTCGCCGCTCGCCTCCGTCGCGTCGTCCACGCCGCCTACATACGGTGCCTCCTCCGTCCTCCCTCTGTCGCAACACCGTCGGCTCGACGTGAAGACCCAGTGAGGCAGTGACCCGAACCCGACAGTGTTCAATTGTTTTGGGTGTGTGTTTTTGACTGGTAAATGGTATTTTGTTTTTGTTGTGGATTGGAAATGGTTTGGTTTGTTGATGAAAATGTTGGAGTTGCGGAGGATTGGGTATCGGATACTGATGAAAAAGTTGGAGTTTTGGAGGAATTCGGTTCAACCGAAATTGTGATTAGGGATTGTTTGGATTTGTGAGTTATCAATTGTGATTTGGGATTTGTGGTTTGAAATTGAATTTTATAATTGGATTTTAGCAATTTGGAATTGAAAATTGGGAGTGGATTGAAATTTGGAAATAAAATTTGGAATCTGTGGTACTTGGAATTGGAATAAAATTTGGAATTTGATTGAAAATTAAATTTAGGATTGGAATTGGAATTGAATTTGGATTGAAAATTAAATTATACAGTACAGCTGTATAATATATCAATATGGATTATTTTGTAATTTTTAAAAAATTTAGGGACTATTTTATAAATTTAAAAAATATCCCGAAACGGTACCCGGTACCGATCTGTACCGGTACAGTTTCGTTCCAGAGTCCAATCCGGTACCGAACCTGATACGATATTCGTAACATTGCTTTTAAGTGTTGACCAAATCATTAAAGAGTTTCTTAAAAGTTAATACAGGCATTTCACTTAATTTAATAAAGTTTAATTTTTAATGCAACTCTTAAAATTGAATTAAATTAAATTATATTTAACTTAAACTAATAATTTATTATAATTATCTTAATTGAGTTTAAATTCACATTCACATATGAATGTGAAATTCTCTATTTAAATATATAAATATGCTTACCACGTTGCAGTCCACAAAAATTTTGACAGAGTATGGGTTTCACGAGACACACGAGCTATGCGTTGTGAATCATGGCTCCTCCTTTTAATCTCTACTAAGACTCTAATTTTGGTAATTGTATGCATGTGTGTACCGACTCTGAGTTGAGTTTTAACTTCAAATTGAGTTAAATCAGCTAGCTAGGTCTAGACCTAAAGGTGAGTAAGACAGTTGCTAATAATAAAGGTGCAGCCGTGCAGCGACTTTAGGCCGTTCGATTTAAGTACTGAAAGGTCATGTTTATTAGATTTGGGGTATCAAAGAGCTTCCGATCTCAGACTGACGTGTAATCAAGTTGGCGTGAAGAGTAGCTCACTCACTCCGCTGCACGTCGACTGGTATGTGTAATTGTTTATAAGCTTGTGCTCTGCCGTGCGTACAAGAACAGGTGCGATCTCCACCGTACATACCGATGACGGTGATTTGGCACTGAACCGTGATATGTGGAATGGGCCGCACAAGATGTAGGATCTGTTTCATCTGTCTTGGACCCACCAACTGTTTGGATAATCCTTTCGGTTGGGCTATCTATCTAGCAACAGTTGCACTCGAAAGTGTGAAACGACGAACGCCACCACATGATGCCTTCTGTTTTCCTTTTTTAATTGATTTAACCAATCCTTTAACGGTCCGAGATCCTGCCAGTGAAACTCAACGCCATCACATGGACTAGCTTATCTAGAACATTACTTGTCCGATGACCTGATTCAGATTAAACAACCAGGAAAACTCCTAAAAGTGCTAAGAGTCTCCTAGAACACGTTTTGAATTTAAGAAAAAAGAGAGACGTAAAAGTAAGCCTCCGACACTCTTCCAGGAAAAAACAACCATGACCTTGGAGAAGAAGTATACGTGGATTCAGTCAAATTTCCTGGAAGGTTTTGCTTCCAACTTACTCATTTCTTCCACCTATAGCCACAGGTTTTGCAAAATGGTTGTATGAGTAAATTGTAAAAGCAGCTTTTGGGTTTGGTAATCTTTAACGCATTGATTAAATTACATAGGGGTATACAAAATATGATGAATTATGATAAAATTTGTTTTGATTTTTTTAATTAATTTGAAAACAACCTTTTTACTAGTTAGAGATAAGACTGCTACGTACTACTGAACCTCTCTAAATTACGAATCTCAGCAAGAATTTTTACTGATTTTTTTTAAAAATATGATATTATCAAAAAATGTTCCATGCTCCTCACACGCATCTTCGTTATAGCAGATATTCTCTTTCTTACATAGAAGGTGAGAACAAGACGAATAACTCCAATGTGAAGGTGTTTATGGATTATTAGTAGAATTTTGAATATATAATTATCTTAATATAATATGCAAATAAATTTTTATGTTTATTAAAATTGATATGTTAAAAAAATCAATAAAATAATTTTTTCTTAATCTTTTTATTTAAAAATCAATATAAATTCTAACATATAAGAAAAGAACTTATTTATATCATTTATAATTTAAAAAATCTTTTAAAAACCAACCGTTCAAAATTTGTATAAATCAAATTAAAACGTTACTTTATTTGATACGACTATTAGATGGGCATTCACGTAATATTTAATAGACATGCTATATAAAAAATTTAACAAAAAAACTTAAGTTATATGAATTTTAAAAGATTAATCAATAAATTAAAAGTTTTAAAAATTTTGAGACTAAATTGAAAATTTTCAAAAGATTAGACATTTTTAAATATAGTATTAATAATTTAATTTTATATACTCATCACGTGATTAAATAAATGATTTGATTGTTCAACTATCTAATTTTAAATTAAAACTAAAATATAAATAATTATTTAATATTAAATTATATTCTAATATTCTTTCACTTAATTATAAGATACTCGAGAAATAAAATAACATATTTATAAAAAAAACATAAATTCAAATAAAAATGAATAAATGGGAAAGCAGCTTTTGGCTTTTATTAAGGGGGCGCTTGGTTCACAAAAGGTAATGGGAATAAGAATGAGAATAAAAATAAATATAGGGAGGAATGAGAATGGATATAATCATTATAATTATGATAGTTGGTTAAGATGAAGGAATGATTACTATTACCTTTGATGATGGTTGGTTTGTTAAAAATCTTAGAAAATAAATTTTTGTTTTATATCAAATTTTAAATATAATTTAATTAATTATATTTTATGCACCCTATTTATAATGACAGAATGTTCAAAATCAAGTATATTGTAGTATTTTTTTTCACAATTTCAAAAATTGTAGATTTTTTAAAAATTCTATTTGTATTTGTTACCCTTAAATTAATATTATTTGGTAAGTCTGTAATTTATTATGATTGTTTAAATTACTACGAAAAACTGTAAATTTAATAATAATAAATTCATTCACCCTCGATAAATGGTCCAATTAAAGACATGCATAAAGCCCTCGTATCAAGGGAATAACTCAATGATTTCCATTACTTAGAATTAGGAGGAGAATGGAGGATCGTCAAGAATTGGATAATAAAAATATTACCCTTTAATAATAATTTGATGCCAAACATAAATTTTCTTTCCATTTTCGTATATTTTTCTCGTTACCCTCAAACAAGCATATCCTAATTCTTGGGCGGTCCTAGACGCATTGACTATGTCACATATTCGCCGCCCTAACGGGAAGCACGTCACTTGCTCACAAAGCTTTCAGCTTTTTATCTTGAAATGGCAATCAGTCATGGATTTGATTATTCTATGTCAGCGTAGTAATAATTAATAAGTACTTTGATTTGAGAATTCATCTTGGTTCAGCCGGATTCTGGCTGAACTGTACGTTGCCGTTTGGATCTATGAATTGATTGTCTCACGTAAGGGTTTCGACGTGAAGTTCCTGCAAAACAAAGAAGGCACGTCAGAGGTTGTGTCCCGATTAGCCCCTCCGACGCTCAAGTAAGTCTTTTGGTGAAGGTGAGATTGCCGTAAGCAAGGAGAAACTAGGGTTATGATTGTGCGTACCTTTATTACGATGAAATCATGCCTTATATAGGGGATGGATGCTAGGGTTAAGTCTTCACGTAGACGTAGACTCCTGCTTCTGCATGGAAGGTCTCCTCCGACTAATGGGCTATGGAATGCGTAGATCAACCTTGGGCTTAACATCTTTGATGGAAGGATCGATCGGCCCACGAGTCGTTATGACCGAATCCGGGTCCAATATGGCCGACCCGACCACATCTAATAATTTTGAGGGAAAAAAATTTGAACCATTTAATTTTTTTAATTCAATTTTTAAGTTTTAGTTTTTTAATTTAATAATTTTTATTTTTAAAAATAATTACTTTATTAATTAATCGAACAATTTTATTAACTATTAATTTCTTATAAATCAATTAATTTTTATTTAATAATCACTTTTTAATTAAACTTTAAATTCTTCGATAAATAAAGGTAATTTTTTTCAATTATATTTTAAATTATTTAATTTTATTTAATCTTTAATCGGTTTATAACGATATAATATTAGTTGAACCTTAAACATTTTGTGACTTAGCTTTCGGTCTGATTTTTGAAACATTAATTTTTAATGTAACACTTAATTCATGAAAATTTAGGTTATTATACTTTTAATAATTAAAATTTCACTTTAAATAATTTAAAAAATTATATTAAAATTAGATTTCAAAATGTATTCTAAATCAAAATATTGGACTTTAAAAGTATGCTTTCGAGTAAGCCAAGATCCAATATCAACCATGACCGTGAACGGACCTCTGAGTGATTGGTTTACCTATAAGGTTTGGCCACATCTGGACACGTGGCCAAAAGTTGAATGCGACTTTGAGCTAGTCCATTGCGATTGATGCGGTGGCACGCATCTGTTTGGGCTTTTTTTTTTTTTTTGCCCACGAGGTATTTTAGAAGGGTCTTAATTATGAGAAGGTATTTTTAAGCTATCCATACTCAGGTTAATCCCTGCTCGAGTCAGGTAGATCCCTTACAAGAGGTAAAGCTCTAGCTCCAAATTTTAAATAACTGCATACATAAAAGGAGTTTGAACCAACAACCTCATTTAAGCTAAAAAAAAAAGGGTTCTTTATCACTCACCTGCACCTTAGGATTATCTGTCAGGGCTTTTAATCAACCAATAGCTGAACGGCTATTTAGCGATAGCATCGGAGCGTCGTGGGTCCGCGCAACATGCTTAATACAACCCCTTCCCACCTGCCAATTGTCACACACAGCGCTCTGTTAGCTCTCTTGCTCAAACAGCCCAACGTTTCAACTATTCCACAAAGTCAACTTATTATTCTCTCTTTTCGTAATTATGAATAAAATTACTAATATATTCAGCTTTTTATATATTTTAATTAAAAAAAATTTTATATAAATTATATAAAAATTTATATAAATTATATTCAAATTTAAAATATCTAAAACTTAATATTTTAGACATAGATATCATCGTCATTATCAATATCCAATTGAAGTCCCGCTGAGGCGTGCGATTTGGAGATGTCCGATAATATACAGCCTTACCCCTATTTAATAAAGAGATTATTTTTGATATACCCACATGCAATTATCTTGACATAAATCCATTTTTACGTAAATATAAGAATAAGATTTTAATACCCATTATTCTATTAATAGAATTCAAGTCGTAACAAATTATAACATTAGTCTCTCTTTTTATAATTAAAAATAAATTTATAAATATATAAATAAATTTATCACTTTCCACTTTACGAGGGTTAGAGAAGGGTCATCAATCGTACACAACTTTCTTTTTGTATTTTATAAAGTATCTGTTTCTATGACTCGACCTCGTGACATTGAGTAACCTAACTAGTTGTTACAAGGCTTACCCTTTTATTAAACAATTAAGATAAACACAAATATAAAATATATTGGGATTTAAAATATCTAAAACTTAATTATTTCTAAAACTGTTATTAAAATCATTTCCTTCAAGTTCCAACTTTAGTAAGTTTGGGTCACTAACAACTCTTGTTAGAAGTTAGAACAATTCAGAGCACACCCAAAACATACATTTGGAAGAAATTAGAATGCTTGCTACTTTGAAATTGTATGATATGCAGGAATTATGAGATAGTTAAGAAGTTCCTTTCTTGTTAAGAAAATGGATTACGAAAAAATTGTGTTTAGTTATAAATATAAACCTGTTGAGTCTGTAATTACAGTATGGTAATCAGGAAAATAAAAGAAAAGAAAAGAAGAAGATGAAGAAGAAGAAGAAGAAGAAGAGATCTTCGTGTGAGTTTCACAAAATTTTTAATAATTACGGGTCAGTGCCCACTGTGCCAGTAGTTGAACCAATCCCAACCTGCAACCATGGAGATGAACTCCCACTCGTGTTCATGTCCTTTAGTTCACTAAGCTTCGGTATCTTCATCTTACTGTCAGCTTCATTATCCATATCCTGCATTGAGTTATTACAGTTGTTGTCATTGACAATGTTCTTGTTGTCGTTGGTTTTCTGGTTGGTGTCCTCGTTTTGGTGGTCCTGGTCAAGTTGGTGATGATGGAGGTGGCGTTCTTCCTTTCCTTTTCCGTCAACTCCTGCCCAGGATTGAAGGTAAATCTGAGTAGACACGTCCAAGATTACAGGGTGATCATCTGCCGGAGCAGGGAGGTTCAGATCAAGCGTGAGATCAAGTGTCTCAGGATTGTCGATGAACTTTGGTTTGTGTTGAACTTGTTCTATTTGTTCTTGAAACTGATGAAACTTGGCGAGAGATGAAGCGTCAGGTGAATTCGAAGTGATCCAGTGGCACCTCTTATGGCCACCTAAAGCTTGTCCTGAGGAGAAAACACGATGACAGATTGAGCATTCGTGAACCTTAGATTTCCTTTTGGAAGTAGAAGCCATTGGAGCATTTGAACCATGATCGAAATGCAAAGCTGACGTAGGTTTTGTTGGCAAGAACTCTTCATGTGTGATCACGTCTTCATCAGCTACACTATCCTCCAAACCCTGATCGAGCCTAGCCGCGAAACACCCTTTAACTTTCTTGTGACTAGCTCTATGTCCACCTAATGCTTGGTGGGAATTGAAAACCTTCTTACATGCTTTACATTCAAACAATCCTTTAGCTACACCTTTAGCTTTCTCAATGGTGGGTTTATAAGCCAAAGGAGCTATAAAACTCATTGGGTTTCTTCGCTCTTCGTCTTTACTCGCCGAGGCACATGACTCTTCAGGTTCAGCCACTAAAGGATCAACAGTTGCATTAGATAACATCATTAGACAATTCGCGAGATCTTCTTCTTCGCTGGACGGACAGTTCGAGTTAAACTCGCCAACTTTTGCTCTCAATGATCTCTTCCGTTTAGACCAACCACAACCTCTTCTCGTCGTTCCATCTTCTTCCGACCCAGGTGACGATACGAGTGATTCATCGGCGTCCTCAGAGCTACATTTCCCATGCTCGAGAAATGATTTCCAAGATAGGAATTCTTTACCACAATTCTCGCAGACCCTGCAACTCTTGAATCTATTCGGGTTCGTTCGTAATGCATACATGCGCTTGTTGCTCGGAGCCACATCGCTTCCTAACTTATCTTCCCAATCGCTTGCTGGGTCTTCATCGTCCATATGGCCAGTTTCATCACCTATTCCATGTGCCCTCATATGCCCTCCTAACGCTCTTCCACAACCAAACCCTTTCTTGCAAATCTTACAAAAATGCTTGAATTCCGATTGTTGATCCACAATCAAAGCCATACAAAGAGGAAAAAAACCAAAAAAAAAAACAAGAAGAAGAAACAAAAAACAGGAAGGGAAGATGAAAGGAAATGATTAATGAAGTGAATTATAACGTGGGTAATTAAGAATGGTGAAGATAAAGGGATGGAGTTTGTTCTTCTTGTAGTGAAAAACTTGTCGTTATGTTGCATCACGTATGGTGAATAGAGGAGTAATAGTCCTAGTTTTTAGATACAGTCATGGTTAATTTTGAGGATGAGGTAAAATAAGAGATTGAGAGTGAATAAGAGTCGATAAGCGGTGGTGACAAGTGGTAGGAGGTTAGCAAGTTTGGAGACTTTTTCTACGACCTTGTGGTGGTGGCGCCGCCGGTCAAACGAAAACAAAAACTAACGGAAATCCGCACGTGAAGTGTGTTACAATGTGTGTTTTTGTGATGTAAACATTGTGTTGCATGAGTTAATATGAAAAAGGATGGAGGAGAGTGAGTGGTGTGGTGGTGAGGGACTGAGTGAGTGAGAGGCAAGAGTGGGTCTAACTGCCATACCTATTCATATCCCTTCAATTCCAAGCCAAGAAAACTAACCCACGCTTCTCCTTGTCTCTCGGTTTGGCTCATGCTGCTTTTCCACACAAATAATGTGCTTAATCTCATTCAAAATTATATCATTAACTTGCATTTTTTTAATTGAGTCTTATACTTCATAAATTTTCTTAAACTAAATAAGAAATGTATTGTGAAATTTGCAATGAGCCTACGGGCTCACACGAGAATGAAAGTTATACCACATACAAGCCTAAATGAGTTTTCATTCTAAAATCAATTGACAATAGGTGGAGTAGCTCACTAGGCTTCTTGCCCCTGTTTTTTCTAATGTGGGACACTCATATGTGGGTATTATCAACACTTTCCCCTTCAAGTGCAACTGGGACTAGACATCCAGTTGTCACTTGAAATAAATACAGTGACAACTGGACTAGGCCACTGGGACGGGAAATTAATAATCCAGATCAAATCCTGTTCTGATACCATGTGAAATTTACAGTAGGCTAACGGACCCACACGAGAAGGAAAGTTAGACTACACATAAGTCCAAGTGAAGTTCCATTTTAAAACCAATTAGCAATAGGTAGAGTAGCTCATTAGGATTATATGTTAGTCTTTTTTCTCCTCTTTTTTTAATATGAGACACTCACATGTGGGTATTATCAACTTATATTTCTTTTACCCCTTTTTTTTATTAAGCCATTCTTCAGTTGATTTCTCATTTTAAGCACACGTATGCACTTTAGATTAACATCGCTTTGCTATTCCTTCGCCAACTTCGGTTATAACTTGTAAACAAAAGTGATTTTATAGTAACTTGTATATAGTGTCAAATAGTTCCATGAGATATACAAGAACAACGCTTCTAATATCTCAAATGGTTTGCATAAATTAGACTGACTACATTTGACTAGCCAGTAAACTCTTGACTAAGCAAAGGCATTGCTTCGATGAGCAGGGTTAGTGTCTTGCCAATCAATTTTATCATAATTTTGCTTTCACTGGAAGCATTAACAAATCCGATTAGTCATTTAAGAAGTGACAGTCATAAGTTGCTTAGTGAAAGGGCTTAAAGACCATTAACTCAACAACCATAGAACCGATCTCAAGAACAAGGGTTCCTAAGTGAGTGTAGTTCACAACTAGTGCTTAGTGAAGGTGATATATTATCGAATTATAATAGACTATATTACATGGTAATTGTTCTGGTGTGATATTCTCGTATCTATAAAGTCTTGCATTCTTTAAATTTCGAGTTTTGAAAACTTTAATTTAAATTATTAAAAAATTAAAAGAGACAAAACTTAGATAATTTGAACATGTAAAGATGAGACACTCAGACGTTTCAGTAAGAAGATGTAAGAATTTTGCATTTACATAATGTAAAGGAAAAAAAAAAGAAGGCTTAAGAAGAATTAGAGAATAGTGATAAAAAATGATATGATTCTGTCGAAACTTACTAAGAACACGACTTAATTTGTTTCTTAATATATCAAAATTTTCTATTGCAGGTTATGTTCTCGATAAGTTAAGAACTTTGTCGTTTTCATAAGTCTTTTAGTATTTTCCTTTTTCTACTTAGCCCAAGCATTTAGATATATAGTACTTACCTTTTAGTGATTTAACTTAAATATTTTCCTACTTAGACTTCTTCTTTTTCATATTATTATTGTTGTTATTGGTGTTGGTGCTATTATTTATTTTTTATGTAAGTTATTTAAAAATAATCCCTATACTAGTTAAGGGTAAGGTTATATATTGTATGAGCTCTCTAAATCATGTATATTAGTAAGATTTTGATTGAGTTGTTGTTTTTGTTGTATAATTTTCAACTACCTTCAAACCATATTCATGATCGTGGGCTTCAGGTCTCGGCTCTGAACGTATAATTGATTGGTTTAGTCTACTACAAGCCTAAGGACACTCTCCTGGAGACCAAGCCCGATAACTAAGAATATTACTGTATGATTGTGCTTGGTTTGGGACTCTGTACCTTCAATTAAGTGCTTGTTTGGATAGATTTTTGAAAGGTTAGTAAGCACTTTTTTTACTACAGAAGTATTCTCAAGAAAAATGAGTATTTGGTTATAAAAAAATATTTTAAAAATAGAAATAGTTTTTGTGGCAGCTAAATAAAGCTTTTTAAAAAGCTCAAATTTGAAGTCTCTCAAAAAAAGCATCTCAAATGACTTTTCGGGTAGATTTTTCAGATAAATTAATGAGTCTATTTTTTAGTCTCTTTTGTCCTTTTGATTTATATGTAATTCCTACAATACCCACAAACTCATCTTCACGTTTACTCAACTTGATATTTATTTTGGAATTTATATAATATTATTTGACTTTTTAATATATTTTAATATTAATTTTTAATATTAATTTTGATTATGTTATAATCTATATAAAAGATTTGGTTAGATATATTTTTATTTATGTTTCATATGGTTTAAAAT
>JAOSBL010000009.1:24038820-24054355 GCA_027568915.1 Erythroxylum roraimae
TTTCATATGGTTTAAAATTATATAATAATTAATATATTGTGTTTTGCATATTGTTTAATATACTTTAAATAATATTTCTATGCATAAATAATTTTTATTAAAAAATAAAATATAATTAAAATTAAAAGTACTTTTTATTTTTATGTTATCAAATAGTCTATTATATAATTTTTTTAAAAAAATTCTTTTTAAATAATAGCCAAATAGTCAACTAGCTTCTTAGAAAAATTCTAACAAATTTCTACACGAAAGAATTCTACCGTCTGTCGGAGATGAATGGATAGTGATATTTCCAGTATGCACTTTTACTTTTGTTTCTTGGTTCGAATTTTAAAGGATAAAATGTTTAAAAGTGTTTAATTTTTTTAGAATATTTTAATTTCGTGTTCAAAATTTTTAATCTTTTAATTGATTGATTAGTTTTTTTTTAAATTCTAACAATTTAAAAGGATATTTTTTACTACGTGATATATTTACTAAATATCAAATGAATGCTTATTTATTAGTCATTTTTAACAAAAAATTTGAATTAAATTATTAAAGTTTTAAAATGTTCCCAATTTTGAATTATAATTGTTGAAAGTTCATCCTAATGTTTAAACTTTAAATTTTAAATTTTAATATGGATTGAAAGAGAATAAATACTTTAATTTTTGACCACACAATATATAATTACTATAATTTTGAAATTTAAATTTATTTATATGTATCTATTATACGTAATGTTTTAAAAATTATATTAAAAACTAAATAAGTAAGATAAAAGATTTAAAATTTAAGGGTTAACATTAAACTGTTATAAAAATTAGTATATAATAAATATAAAATATTTGAAAATTAAAATAGGATTGAAAAAAGAGACTTACTTATTGGAAGACTTAATTAAAAAAGTAATTATTAAATAAAAATTAATTAATTAATTTTAATTTATAGAAATGATTAACTTATAAAATTGATAATAAATTGAATTAAAACGTATTAAAAATTTGAAAACTTAATTCAAAATTTTTGTCATTCAACTGACAAATCAGTTCGATTTTTTTAATAATTGATTATAGTATTTATATGTATGTATTAATTTATTATATATCGTAGCATTTGATGTGTAATTTTGGGTCTATTATTTCTGTATGTTAAACATTATAGATTTACTGGGACACGTTATAAATGTGTCACATTTCACGTTATAATAAGAAACCAATATTAAGTAACGACGGTCTGTAGATTAGATCTTCTGTTCTGATTAATCAATTTTTATTATATTCAATTAATTCTTATTTGCATATTTATATGAAGTTCACACAAACATGTGGATCCGATTAAGTGATACAAAATTGAAGGAACAAATACTCCAACCTGTTAAAAATAGAAATATGAGTCTTTTATGTGATATTCTAATTTTTGTTTTTAAGTAAAAACTATTATATACATATACTAATTTACAAATTATATATCATGTACATTTAACAAATTAAAAACAGTTAACAAATTTAAATCTAAAAACTAAAAACTAAAAATTAATTAATTAATATTTATAAATAAAAATAAATTTACTATCAACTCAAAAATAGATTAAAATGATGTCAACCATTACTCCATCTCATCATACGGCGTCGTTCAACCATGCCGTCCGTTTCTAGAGTTTCCCTCCACGACCGTTTTCACTTTTCAGTTTCCTTAATCTTCTTATTGTCCTCCTAGCCTTTCCCCTCCTTGCTGTCACTTCTCTGTGATTCACCTATGTTCATCTCTTGTTCGATCTCGGATATTAACGGTGTTCTGATCTGAAACAGAGACCGAGAACGATCTCTGTTATCAATGTACTCTGATCTGACAAGAAATCGCCGAAGAACGTAAGATCGATCTCTGTTTCTTTGTCTCACTGGTTTTCTTTCTTTTTATTGTTTCCCTTATTCTGATCTTTTGTTTCCAGATCTGGTTATCAGTGTTCTCTGATTGGAGAGTCAACAGTAAAAAATGGAGAAGAAAGTGAATTTAGATGGAGTTCGTTCTCGTACAGAGGCATATAGGATCAACGAAAGGAGGGTTTCAAAGAAGCATTTTAGTTTTAATTTTCACAACTATTTAGAATTATTAGTTGCATAAATCGTTATAGTGATTGCTTCTCTGTGCAAGGTTTGAAGTCTAGAGGAGGATAGCCGTTTGATGACAGAACAAACAGCTGAGATTTCGTAACCAAAGGTATGTGCAAAATCCAAAAGTTGAATCTCATAACTTGTAGAAACATTGTTGTTTACAGACATTAATATATCCTTCCTTTTCACTTATTGACAATATAAATAGGACATAAATTACGAATCCGATTTGAAAAGGAAAGTTCTAAACATGTTTAATGCATGTTTGTATTCGCTTTCGGTTACCTTTTTTATTTTATTACTCCAGCTTAATCAAGCCGTCTTGGTATAAACAGTTTTTAGAACTCCAGTGGCGGTTCCGTACTCATAAACCCCCTCACACTGGCGTGACTCTCTCCTTTATGATAGGAGATGACTCTCCCGTATAAAGCAAACACACTAATTTATATGCATTATTAAAAGGTTTTGAAGATTCAGAGAAAGAAAACTTGATTTGTATGCTAAACAAATTTTTGTATAGTTTAAAACAAGCTTTAAGATTTTAGTACAAAATATTTGATTCTTTCTTAATAAATTGTGGATTCAACAGATTTAGTGCAGACTCTGTTGGTTTTCTACCCCATATTGAAAGTAGGTAATAGTATAAGCTTCATTTGAAGCTATATAAAGAGATATATACTCAAGTTCTTAATATTTAAAAGTCTTTCTCATAACTTGTGTATTAATTTTTGATGTGAACGGAGAGTTCTTTTTTCTATAATTTTTGTTTTTATTTTAGTGTGTTTGCTCTTTCTCTTAAGGAGATAGACTCCACCTAAATAGAGTAAACATATTAATATAGAAAACAAAGATTAAGAGAAAGATCTCACCATTCACGTAAAAAATTAATACAAAAAACAGTAACTAAGAGAAGAAAGATCTTACCATTTATATAAAAAAGAAGAAAGATCTTATCATTTATATAAAAAATTAATAAAAAACAATAATTAAGAGAAATATCTCACAACTCACGTAAAGAATTAGCAAAATAATTATGAAAAAGAGATTTTGAAATATTTAAAACCTTAATCGTATGTATTTTTATATAGCTTCAAATGAAGCTTATACCCTCGCTCACTTCCAACTTATACCCTCACTCACTTCCAACGTGGGATTGAAAACAAACACGGTGTTGCATCAACATTCCTTTCAAGCTCCTAAGCAAGCTGTTGAAACTCTCTTCCTTCCTCTTAACTCTTCTGTATACTTATAGATTTTGATTTTGAATTAGGTTCAAAATGATCATTCTGCCCCTCATAATCAGGTATATCCAAGTTTTGGACATATTTCTTAAAGGTTCTATTATTCTCAAAAATGATTATTCTCGTATTATTCTTAATCGTACCTTGGGATCAGAAGTTAGGTAACAAATTATCTGTTGGACGAACAAAACCAACTTAATAAGGAATTCGTGTTTTGTGTTAGATAAAATCAGGCTAATCTTAAGTTAAGTTAGAAAAGCTAATAATATAAACTGATTTATTTTATTTGTTTTCTCTTAGAAATAGTTTTTAGGAGAGGAATTGTCGTGATTATTTGATTTAAGATAGCTTATCTATTTCTTTTTTTTTTGCTTACAAAGAAGGAAAACAAAATTACACGATCCTCCGGAGGAGGCTAACCCCTGCCATATCCTCTAGAAGGATATTGGTGCACCCAAAAGGGGCATTAACAAAAGTTGTAACCCTAACACCTAAAGTAAAAGTAAAATCGGCGAGCCAGTCGGCGCAACAGTTACCTTCTCTATATGCAGGGACGGAGGTAGGTGGGGCCCAGTGGTGCACTGGCTCCCCCACCCCAAGATTATTATATGATTTATATATATATATATATATATATATATATATATAATAGAATGGAGTTATTTAGAGGTTAGTGATGCACTGGGCTCCTTAAAATTTAAAAAAATTAAATATTTGGACCATCCTATTTTAAATTCTTGGCTTCGTCACTGTCTATATGTGTGGCGAGGGAGAACGACCCAGTTCCAGATAAGTAACTCATTGATGCCCAGGACGAGAGGGTTGAGCGACATGGATCGATGGGCTGCATTGGAGATGAGATCTTTGACCACGAGAGAATCCAGCTCGAGTACCACTCGCCGAAACCCAAGGTCCCAAGCTAGCTGAAGGCCCGAAGAAACGCCCCAGAGTTCAGCCGAAAGCGGGGAACACCGACCTATATTCTGGACAAAGCCTCCCAGCCGAGCACCAGAGCTGTCTCAAAGGAGCCCACTTGCAGTAGCTGAAAAAGTAGCATTGAATAATTTATAGAATCTCTCAACTTAACAATTAATTTATATTTTGTAATTAAAAATTAAAAATATAATTAATGAAATGTTACAACCTTTAAATGATATATATCTACAATATTTATGAGGTATTTATGAAGTATAGTATTAATAAATTAACTCGAAATTTAACAAATTGAAGTCAATAAATGTCTGATCAAATAATTTCAAGCAATTGAATTAAAATTTAAAATGATATTATTTTGGCAAAATAAAATTATCTTAAGATTTGATATTTTAAAATTATAGTCGAATTATGTAGTATTGTCATCTTAAATAATTGATTTATGTGACATAATTGACAAATCGTTACATAATTTAAAATATTTAATTTATATAGACCCATATCAGAGTCTTTTTCTTTTTGATTATTAGATCCATATCAGACTCCTGGTGTTCATGGAGTCCATTGAAGATAACTTCGATTCAGCGCTAAACCTAGAAGAAACCCACTTCAAACAAGGCTACTCTGAAGGCTACAAGCACGGCCTAACCACCGGAAAAGAGGAGGCCCGACAAGTCGGCCTGAAAACTGGCTTCGAAGTCGGCGAAGAGCTCGGCTTTTATCGGGGATGCGTTGATGTTTGGAATGCAGCGATACGGGTCGACCCGTCTCAGTTCTCGGCCCGTATTCAGAAGTCTGTGAAGCAGATGGAGGAGTTGATTAGCAAATACCCGATTTTGGATCCAGAGAATGAGAGTGTTCAGGAGATAATGGACAGTTTAAGGTTAAAATTTCGGGTGATCAGGGCGGGTATGGGTGTGAAATTGGAGTACGATGGTTATCCAAAGCCGAAGGAGACTGAGTTTTGATGGTAAATTTTACTTTATTTTTATGATTAATTAGGTGGTGGTAGTTTCTGATGTGCTAAAAGTATTTACTTGCTATGATTGGAATTGGGTCGAGCTCAGGAAAACTGGAAGCTGAGATTGAAGAGAAGTTCATTGCTGGATTGAATGGAGGAGGAGTTTGATTCTCTAATGAATGTTAATTTGAGTACTTCCTTTGAGAAGAAGGTGCAGATTATTAAGATAGAGTTGGTAACTCTTTTGTATGTTCTTAAGCTATGTTTGGTTCGGATTGGTTTGCATTGAGGATGGAAAAAGGCCTGATTTAGGCCTTTTGTAAGTTTCGGGTAGAACTACTGGGTAAGATCACAGAACTTGGTTATTCTCGTTTCTATATCCATGCAAAGAAACTGCAAGATCATTGCAAAAGTGTTTCATGACTATAGGAATCTTGTTTTTTCCTGATATGTGATGGTGTCCTGGAGCTTATATCAGTATGTACACGTATATGTTTGTCAATGCCTGTCATTGAATGGCGATTCTTTGGCATTCCTAGACTTTGCAAGCATAAGCTATTGGCTGCTACAATGATGCATTTTGGGTGTATGTGATTCATGTTGTGCTATGCCTTAACACTTTTAGCTTGTATTTCTAGCATTTTGTATTTTGATTTTGTGCTGATCCGGAAGATTTGGTCACCTTCGTTTGGCCGTGAATTTTATCATATACGAGGACCGCTTTAATCTGTATGCGTTTTTTCTGCTGTGCAGCTGTGCTTATCGCCTTAACTTTATAGCGAGATAAAGCATCCAATACGAACACAAGACTCTTGACAGGTGTAGGATTGTTCAACAACTTGGAACAGACATTAAACAGATTCCTCCACATATTGATCAGGCAATATATTGCCGGTAGTTTGTAGTAGAATATTTGTACTGAAGAATAGCGAGTGACAAAACTGAATTAGCAGTCGTAAAACGATTTGAGATGTTCTGATTTAACTGAGCTGAGACCCAACTCTTGGGTAGTCTGATCTGACTTCTTGCTATTCTTAATTTTGAAACTACTTTTGTTAGAATAAAGGCATGGCAATGGGTTTAGTTTAGCTGGATTTAACCTTAAACTGGGTATATTGTGCAAATATCAATGTGTATGGATGTCAGCCAGTTCCACAGCAAACGTATATATATAAAGAAACCTGGCCCAGTTAATATATGAAACCACGTATTCGACATGTATTTAGTATAACCTCAAGATGTGAACTACTAGCTAAGTCTCAATTTTGTCGAATAAGATAATAAAATCGCAGAAAGAATATTGCTCAAGATCTTGTAAATACTGCTACCAGTGGAGGCCAAACGTCACAGAACATAAAAAGCAAGCATAGGAATGGTATAAGAACGGATTGACCAAAGACATTTAAATTAACACGATTGTGGAAGGTGTGCGCCGGACACTTGTAGAAAAGAGCATGCAATAAGTTCGACTAATGACCCTACCGCTCTTTTACCTGGAAAGGAATCGTCTAAAATAACAAGAAACATGCATTCGTGGCACAGATCAGCCAATATGTGCCTAAACAAAAGCACTGGGGTGCAAATGAACGCAGGCTAAGTAGCTGATGTTAGCGTGCGCAATTCCATAACTTTTGCAAGTAGGATAAACGTAAAATGAAAAGAGAAGTCGTAAAACTTTATTCTATGTTATGTAAAGATACACACACTGTTCTGTGTTAGAGATAAGATTTTATGTAAAGTTAAAATTAGTCATTTTTAAAGTATTCAATCAAAACAATGTGATTTTACATAAATCGAAACGCTCGCAGCCTGACTCTTCCCAATGTTAGAAATATATGTTAGTGGACTAATATAATCACAACAATAATTTCATATGTTTAACTACAATCGAATTACCTAATGTATATTTAATAACTATAATGGGATAGTTAATTTGCTAATTACATTTGAGGTACATGGTAGTACCCTAATTATTATATATTGGCCCATTACACTATAATTCATATCATTCATTAATAATGAGAAAATTAGCTCATTCTACCCCTTAGGGTAGAACATGTCATAATATGACATAAGGTCAGATTATCAAGTTAGAGAAATACATTGTGTGTGATGGTTAATTTGCTAATTACATTTGAGGTACATGGTAGTACCCTAATTATTATATATTGGCCCATTAAACTATAATTCATATCATCCATTAATAATGAGAAAATTAGCTCATTCTACCCCTTAGGGTAGAACATGTCATAATATGACATAAGGTCAGATTATCGAGTTAGAGAAATACATTGTGTGTGAAAGAACAAGGGTCTTCTACCATCAATCTCTCTTACACAAGGTTTGTATTTTTCTCTCTTTGATAGGTTTTGGTGAAGCATGGAGAGGGTGCACGTCCAAATGCCAAGTGTTGGAGGTATGATTTCATAATCTTGCTATCTTCTAAATAAAATATGATCTTAGTTGTTGAATATGGTTTAATGCTGCATTTATTATAGCAATTGGTATCAGAGCACCAGGTTATTTGATTTTAGAGCTCCATTTTCAATTGTTTAAAACATTTTTCAGTTAAACTCGTTTTTTGACTAAACAACTTCGAAATGATGAGTTATTAGTTCAGAAGAGATTCTTGGCTGTTATTGTTGTGCTTTATCTCTATTTTGGACAAAGAACCACAGTTTTTGGATAAGTTTTTCGTGTTTTATCCATGGCCGAAATGAGTTTGATGCTTTCATTTTTTTGGAGCACCTTTGGCTGAAATGGATATCGAAAATTCATAGATCATGAAAAATGGAAGAAAACATCTCAAAAATCGTCGGAAAAGGAGGTCAGAAGAGGGAGTTACAGCCGGGTCGAGCCTGACCTAACCCTGCGCGCGGGTCGCTCGCTCGCCCGACCTGTAGTTTTATTTTTAATTTTTATTTTAAAAAAATTAAAAAAAAAATTGCACACGTGTGGGGGCACGTGCAAACTCTTTTCTGTACCATTTTTTTGTGTTTTGCTCCAAATTTTATTTATGATTTTTCCCATATGTTTATGCAAAAGATTAGTCAGTAATTTTATTTGATAATTCTAATTGTTTTAATCTTGTTATGGCATAAACATGTTTTTGTTAACAATAGTTAATGCTTATTTTTACCTGTCGTAGAATTGAACATGTGAAACTATTTATGATGCTAAATTTTTTTAAATATTAACGTATATTTAAAATTTGTGTGTTTCCTCTAAAATAATGTTAAGATCTATACGGGTAATTAATTGTCTTGTCGATAATTACTGCTTAGTAGGATGCTTAATATGGTGAAATTTTTTTATTAAAATATTATAAACCGCACAACTTTTCTATCCTTTCGATAGTATATTGATAATTTTGGTTGTGATATTTTAATAAATTATTCTTACCTTTGAATGAGTTTCATATTTATTGAAGGAACTCTAGCATGAATGTTATAGTTGATTTTGAGAAAAAGAGCACGAATTGCATGACTATGTTTTAATATACATATCATAGTTATTGCTCTTGGTTCTCATTCAGCTTTGAGCAATCCGAGAGTCTCTGCTATCCTGACGTTGAATGGAACGAACCACAAGTAGTGGGTTGAATCTCTCATGATGAATTTGACCATCATACGAATGGACTTGGCCTTAAGAATTGATCCACCATAGAAACCTGCTGATGATGCTACGAGTACTCTAATCGATACTGTTTGATGATTATGAGATATCACATGGATGAATCCATTCGTGATAGTATTCCTGAGGTTGACAATGTAAAGAATTTTCTTGATGCTATTAAGAAGTACATGAAGTTCTCAAAGAATGAGTACTTAAACATGCTTCATCACACCATTTATGACGGTGCAAGTGATATTAAGGCCCACATCGACAAGCTCATGGGTTGCTACCATAAGCTTAAGGTTATGAATATGGACCTTGGTGAGGACTACATGGTATGGTTTGTGATGGGGACTCTTCCCTCTCAATTTGATTCAATTAGATCGAGTTATAATACTCAAAAAGAGCAATGGACTGTTGAGGAGATAACTGCTATTCTAGCCAAGGAAAAGGATGATATGAAAAAGGAAAGGACAAGAAGCATCTTTATGATAACAGACCATGGCAATCATCAAAAGAGAAAGTTCACTTCTAATAGCTCAGGTGATCAGAAGCTTGCCAAGAAGAAAGCTGTCGATGTTAAAGGAAGTGGACAGGCAGGTACATCTTATGTTAGTCAGAAGAACAAGCTCTTTAAAGGGAAGTGCAACTTTTGCAAGGTTTTTGGGCACAAGAAAGCTGATTGTCGAAAACTCAAAACTCATTTAGAGAAGAAAAGTATGCCTAGGAATTCGTAACATGAATTGTTGCTCCAGTATCTAACCGCCAAGTATTTAAGGGAATATTAATAACATTTGACTCTAAACAAACCATCACTAGGCAGTTGTTTTGCCTGGGAATTCGTAACATGAATTGTTGTTCCAGTATCTAACCACCAAATATTTAAGGAAACATTAATAACATTTGACTCTAAACAAACCATCACTAGGCAATTACCTTTCTTCTCTAAATGAGTTTTGAGTTTTCGACAATTAGTTTCTGCAAAGAATTCGTAACATGAATTGTTGCTCCAATATCTAACCACCAAGTATTTAAGGGAACATTAATAACATTTGACTCTAAACAAACCATAACTAGGCATTTACCTTTCTTCTCTAAATGAGTTTTGAGTTTTCAACAATTAGCTTTCTTGTGCCCAAAAACCTTGCAAAAGTTGCACTTCCCTTTAAAGAGCTTGTTCTTCTGACTAACATAAGATGTACCTGCCTGTCCACTTCCTTTAGCATCGACAGCTTTTTTCTTGGCAAGCTTTTGATCACCTGAGCTATTAGAAGTGAACTTTCTCTTTTGGTAATTGTCGTGGTCCGTTATCATAAAGATGCTTCTTACCCTTCCCTTTTTCATATCATCCTCTTCCTTGGCCAGAATAGCAGTCATCTCTTCAATAGTTCATTGCTCTTTCTGAGCATTATAGCTCGATCTAATTGAATCAAATTAAGAGGAAAGAGTCCCCATCGCAAACCATACCATGTAGTCCTCACCAAGGTCCATATCCATAGCCTTAAGCTTATGATAACAACTCATAAGCTTGTCGATATGGGCCCTCATATCACTTGCACCGTCATAAATGGTGTGATGAAGCATGTTTAAGTACTAATTCTTCTCGTTCTTTGAGAACTTTATGTACTTCTTCTTAACAGCATCAAGCAAATCTTTTGTATTGTCGAACTCAGGAATACTATCATGAATGGATTCATCCATATGATATCTCATAATCATCAAACAATATCAATTAGAGTACTCCCACTCCTCATAAGATTTCCTTTCCTTCTTAATAGCATCATCAGCAGATTTCTAAGGTAGATCAATTCTCAAGGCCAAGTCCATTCGCATGATGGTCAAATTCATCATGAGAGATTCAACCCACTACTAGTAGTTTGTTCCATTCAACGTCAGGATAGCAGAGGCTCTCGGATTGCTCAAAGCTAAATAAGAACCAAGAGCAATAACTATGATATGCATGTTAAAACATAATCATGCAATTCGTGCTCTTTTTCTCAAAATCAACTATAACATTCATGCGAGAGTTCCTTAAATAAATATAGAACTCATTCATAAGTAATAACAATTTATTAAAATATCACAATCAAAATCATCAATATAATATCGAAAGGATAAAAAAATTATGCGGTTCATAATATTTTAATAAAATTTTTTCACCATATTAAGCATCCTACTAAGCAGTAATTATCAACAGGACAATTAATTACCCGTATGGATCTTAACGTTATTTTATAGGAAAAACACAAATTTTAAATATACATTAATATTTAAAAATTCCTCATCATAAATAGTTTCATATGCTTAATTCTACGATAGGTAAAAATAAGCATTAATTGTTGTTAACAAAAACATGTTTATGCCATAACAAGATTAAAAGAATTAGAATTATCAAATAAAATTACTGACTAATCTTATGCATAAACATATAGGGAAAATCAGAAATAAAATTTGGAGCAAAATACAAGAAAAAGGGTCCAGAAAAGAGTCTGCACGTGCCCCCACCCGCGTGCAAAATTTATTTGAATTTTTTTATAAAAATGAAAAATGAAATAAAATTTGAAAAACCGGTTCGAGTCCGGCGCACAGGCGATCCGCGCGGCCCACCCGCACGTTGGCTCAGGACGACACCGTATGCGTTGTCCCTAACCTCCAATTGGGTCGATGGGTCGACCCGCGGACCCACCGGTCCGACCCAGCTGTATCTTCCTCCTCCGATCTTCTTTTCTGACAATTTTTGAGGCGTTTTCTTCCATTTTCATGATCTATGAATTTCTCATATCCATTTCAGCTAAAAGTGCTCCAAAAAATGATAGCATCAAACCCATTTCGGTCATGGAATAAAACACAAAAACAAATCCAAAAACTGTGGTTCTTTGTCCAAAACAAAAGGAAAACACAACAACAACAACCAAAAATCTCTTCTAAACCAATAACTCATCATTTTGAAGTTGTTTGGTCAAAAAATGAGTTCAATCAAAATCCTTTTAAACAACCGAAAATGGAGCCCTAAAATTAAATGAACTAAAGCTCTGATACCAATTGCTATAATAAATGCAGCATTAGACCACATTCAAGATCACATTTTATTTAGAGCATAACAAGATTATAGAAACATACCTCCAATATTTGGCATTTGCACTTACACCATTTCCATGCTATAACAAAACCTATCAAAGATAGAAAAAATACAAACCTTGTGTAAGAGAGATTGATGGTAGAAGACTCTTGTTCTTTCACACCCAATATACACACCAAATGTATGTCACTCAACAACCTCACCTTATGTCATATATATGACATGTTCTACCCTAAAGAGTAGAATGGACTAATTATCTCATTATTAATTGGATGATATGAACTATAATTTAATGGGACAACATAGAGTAATTAGGGTACTACCATGTGCCTCAAATGCAATTAGCAAATTAAACATCTCATTATGGTTATAAAATATACATTAGGCAACTCGATTGTGGTTAAGCATATGAAATTAATGTTGTAATCATATTAGTCCGCTAACATATATTTCTAACACAATATTCCTGTTGCAATTGTTGACCTCATTGCTTTTAAGCTTATTAGCTTCAGTCAATTAAACTGGCCTCACAGAAATGAACAAAATTTAGAGATAAGAGGAGTTGATGAAAATAATCGAAGCGTTAATCGTTAAGCAGGGTTCATCTTCACGCAACTTATATATCTTAGCATGACAAGATTACTACGTTTTGTTGCAACTAATATATGTCTTTTCGCATGACAAGATCTAACTTAGAAAGAGATCGTAATCGTAAGATTAAAGATCCTGATTCTCATATTATCAGAAACAGAGGTGAGAACTCGAAATTAAAATAGAAAACCATTTAATAATCACCTATGACCTATCAACATGATCTCATTTTCGGCAAAAGATTAAAGGGAGATCTAAGTGAAATAAGGCTTATATCCTAGTTCAAGAACTGTACCGAAATCGTATATTTCTAATCACACCAGTTTCCACATTGATCTTCTATAATAATGCAAGTAAAAGAAAATCTAAGGAACGCATAAGCTCTATTACATGTTTACTAGTAACAGTTAATTCTCAAAAGCTGATCCATGCCAATTCCTGATTCTCAAAAAAGAAACATATATATACGTGAATCAAACTAGTTTGCACAATCTCAAGAATCTTCACAGATAATCAAGTAAATGAAAAACTATCAAGCATCAGATGTATTACACGTTCCATAGTACCAACGAGTTCTTATCAGCTAAGACATACCTCCTCGGCTCTGTATTTTGGAGTATAACAACCGTCCCTGACTCCTTTCCTTTTTCTAAGAAAGAAGATAGACTCCTTTTCTTCTAGAAAGTTTATGGTCTGAGAAGAGAAGAAGAGCGGGAAGCGGATTTCAAAATGAAAGAGAACGAAGAGCCTTACGCGGTATTTAAAGCGAAGTAAAATCTGGCGCCACAGTATTCGGATTATGTATTGCGTCTCGTTAGTAGGCCCAATTGAGACTGTCACTCATTCTTAGAACTAAATCGACAGCAATAATACCCAATAAAAATCCACCTAAATTGTGGGTTTTTGGGAGAAGCTGCCTCTATGGATATCAAAATTGGGCCGGCCCGCTCAGCCTAATTTTGGTCCGGGCCATTGGTCAACCATGGTCGGCCCTATTGGGTCATGGGCCCAGCACGGGCTAACTGACCCGACCCGTAGCCCGACTGTTACTTTAAAAACAATGTTGTTTTATTGTTTTTCTTTTTAAAAAATATGATCGAGTCGAGTCACAAGCCACCCTAGCCAATGGTATGGCTTGGGTCCAACCCGACCCATGCCCATTGACATTCCTAACTATCTCTGATACGAGAATAATGCACATTTATTTTTATAACCGAGGAGTAATTGTTAACTTATATCGTGATTGGATAGACAAATGTTTGGATTGCTGTCAAATTCTTTTCAGAGAGCCTATTGAATAATTTTAATTGGTTATGTCATTTCACTAATTCGACTCACCACAAAGACATTTATAAACTGCTCTACGGTAATTCCTGGCCGATAACCTAAATTTACAACATGTTTTTTCTTTGATTTTCCCAAAAGCCTCACAAAATAAGAATCAGTCTCTCAAAAGCATAAATGGTTGAGAGTTCATGTTTGGATTTTTTTTTTTTTCATTTTATGTTTAGGTGTAAAGTTGATCCATGTAACCTTATCCCTAAGATTATTTCCAATAACATATTTATTATAAATTAATAATAATACAAAATATCAAAAAATACACGTAACTAAACATACTTATATATATACATACATATACATAATACTCTTTGAACTAATCAAGTATGATCAAAGGCTTTTGGTCTAAAAGATTAAATCTCGAGCCAGTAGAGCCGATAGGATGGAAATCTAATTTGGGTCCAATCTAGGTTAACGAATTTAATTTTATTTAATTAAAAAATTAACTAAATTCAAATTTGATGTCAAACCCTAATTATATTTAAAATGATGTTATTGTATTTATAAACAAAAATACATTACTTATGACTTTTGAATTTGACTAGATCCAAATGTGCTTTTAGGCTATGTCTAATAGGCAGGTTAGTAATGAAATAAAATTGAATGAAACATAATGAGAGTGAAAAGTTTTACATTGTATAATATTTCATCTTAAATGGTAAAAATGTGTTATCTCTAATTTAAAAGTTTATGATAGAATGTAAAATAATAAATATATGTTGTCTAATATATCGTAAATTTTTTTAATACCATTATACCTTCAATTCTAATAATAAGTAGCAAGATAATATATTTTGTTCTATCAAAGTTATAATAGTTATTTATTATTATTATACATATATTATATTTCATTCCATTAATCTTCTAAAGAACATTTCACTGTTACATTATGAATCCGTTTATCTCTCTTAAACAACAAATTTCTAATTTCATCCATTTATATTCCATTTCGTTATAAATTATTCAATTCTATTATATTATAATCATTATATTACAAACTTTACGTCCATCTAAACATAGTCTTAGATTATTTAATATTTATTGAATGTTGTAATCATTAAATATTCATAAATTAACTCTTTAACATATTAAATATTTATAAATTAACTCTTTAACATATTAAAACGTAGTAATATGTTTTTAAAACATATATACTTAGTGCCCGTTTGGTTGAACTTTTATCAGTAGAGTTTTTGTCAGTAGAACTTTTCTGATAAGAGTTTTTTTTAAAAGCCAGTTGACTATTTAGCTGTCAATTAAAAAAACAACTTTTTTAAAAGAGCTTCATACAATAGACTGTTTGGCAACATAAAAATAAAAATCACTTTTATTAATTGTAACTATATTTTATTTTATAATAAAATTATTTATACTAAATAATTTTTAAAGTATACCAATATGCAAAGTACCATCTTGTAGGAAATAATTTAAAGAGCTGTCTCATTTTTTTATAGGAAATAAAATTAATATAAAAAATAAATATTAAAATATGTAAAAAAAGTTAAATAATATTATAATTCAAAAATAAATATTCAAGATAAAATAGTTAAATGAACAATAAATTATGCATTTTATGGTAATACAAGAAGATTTGTATACACCAAAGGTAAATAATAAATTATTTCATACACCCCCTTTCTCTTAGAAAACGTAGCTTTCTTTCTCACCAGTCCCGGCA
>JAOSBL010000009.1:24077796-24098726 GCA_027568915.1 Erythroxylum roraimae
GTAATACTCCTGATCTTGTTTATGTTTTATTATCCTTATACCATATCATGTATGGATTGACATGTTGATTTGGATTTGTTGCTTCCGCTGCAAGTAATGATTTCTTAAAACTTTTGAAATCTACTGTTTTTCCAAACAAAGCATGTTTTCTTTTTCCGATCCAATAATAATGCCAACCTATAAGCTAATGGTCCAATCCTCTCAACAATCTCATAGGGACTCACATATCTCGGGCTCAACTTGCCATTCTTGCCAAACCTCATCACTCCTTTCCAAGGAGATGTCTTAAGAAAAACTTTCTCACCCACTTCGTACTCCATCTCCTTTCTGTGTTCATCAGTGTAGCTCCTCATTCTATCCTGAGCTACCTTAAGCCTTTGCTTAACTAAGTTGATCTTGTCAACTGTCATCTGAAGTAACTCTGGCCCGATCAATTTTCTTTCTCCTTCTTCATCCTAGCATATCGGAGTCCTACACCTCCTTTCATACAGTGCTTTATAAGGAGCCATCTAAATGCTTGAATGGTACGAATTATTATAAGTGAATTCAACCAATGGCAATTCCTCATCCCAAGCTCCTTTGAAATCCATCACACATGCCCTGAGCATTCCCTCAAGTGTCCGAATGGTCCTCTCAGATTGACCATCTATTTGGGGTTGAAAAGCCATGCTAAAATTCAACTTGGTTCCTATAGCCTCTTATAAGCTTCCCTAGAATCTCAAAGTGAATCGAGGGTCTCTATCCGAAACTATGGAATCTGGAATCCCATGTAATCTTACTATCTCATCAATGTACTTCTTTGCTAGCACATCTAAAGAGTCAGTCTGTTTAATTGCCAAAAAATGGGCTGACTTCGTCAAATGATCAACAATAACCCATATGGCATCATGCTTCCTACTGGTCTTGGGCAAACCCATCAGAAAATCCATGGTTAATCGTTGCCACTTCCACTCAGGAATGGACAATGGCCTTAACTTGCCTGAAGGTGCCTGGTGTTCGGCCTTGACTTACTGACACGCTAGACACTTGCTTGCATATTCTGCTACATGCCTTTCCACCAGAAATGCTTTCTTAAATCTCTGTACATCCTGGTGCTACCTGAATGCATAGCATAAGGCATATTGTGTT
Organism: Erythroxylum roraimae; assembly: GCA_027568915.1. NCBI lineage: Eukaryota > Viridiplantae > Streptophyta > Magnoliopsida > Malpighiales > Erythroxylaceae > Erythroxylum > Erythroxylum roraimae. Next base: position 24,078,925 of record JAOSBL010000009.1, read on the forward strand.
CCTCATCCAGTATCTCATCCTTCACCCCCTTGACATTTGGAATGCAAAGTCTATTTCCTACAGTCACGAGTCCATCATCCCTCACTACCACTTCAGACTTCTTGCCATTCTGAATTTCTTCTTAGAGCTTGCTCAATTATGCATCTTGTGTATGTAACTCCCTTATTTTCTCCCTGCTCACTCTGAAATTTGCAATAACATAATTGGGTTCCTCCTGTTTCAAGCTTATCTTAAGCTTAGCCATCTCTTCCAATAAAGGCAAATAAACAACATGGGCTATAGAAGATTTCCTACTCAATGCATCCGTCACTACATTTGTCTTCCTTGGATGGTAATCAATCAATAAATCATAATTCTTTAGCAACTCAATCCACCTTCTCTGTCTCAAATTTAACTCTTTTTGGCTCAGTAAGTGCTTGAGACTTGTATGGTCAATAAAGATCCTCGTCTGAACCCCATACAGATAATGCCTCTTAATGGCATGTGGCAGTCTAAGGTTGCTAGAAGTGATGGTTATGGTGTTTAGGTATGATGGTTGAAGTTTTGTAAAAATTGGAATTTCCCGAGTACAAACGAACAGGCAGATTGTAAGGAGAATTCTAGACAAATGGCTTGGACTTTGGGGGTAATTCTTGAAGCACAATTGTAGAATAGGATGTGGGCTACACTTTGGTGAAGGAATCGTGGCAATCTGATGTCTAGAAAAAAATTATGAATTTTCTTGATAGATAGGTTTTGGATTAGGACAGTACTGAAACTACGGGCTCAATAGTTAGACGATTTCAAAGTGCATTTCTGGGCAAACAACTGGGCATTTTTGGGTGGTTCTTGATACTAAATTGAAGTTCAAGAAGTGAACTACAACATTGATGAAGGAAGTTTCTTGATCTGATGAGTAGAAAAGAAGATATGAATTTTCTTGCACAGGACATTTTGGAAATGGAAAGCTGGAATTGTGGAATTCAGTTGAAAAGTTAAATGAGTGAAAGATAGGAGTTTATTTTTGGAAACAAACAAAACCCTTTAGTTTTTGGAAATTAATAAAACCCAATGATATGTTTTAGGAAAACATTCAAACCCTTAAGATTGCAAAGCAAATCCTTTCCATTTGATTGATAATTTTTCTTAAATGTAGGAGAGCTTTACATAACTATATATAAGGAAATAAGGCAAATGAAAAAGGACTGATGGAGAACCACATAATTCGGTTTCTCACCAGCCATTAAGTCACCATAAAACAACATTAATAAGGAAATAAAATAAACATAACTCAAGATAATAAAAGGTCTGATCATAAAGGAAATAAAACAACATAAAGAAGTTGAATTAGAGTCTTTATTTATCTCCCGAATTCAGCCAGACCTAGGAATGAAATGGGCTGCATTTAGGCCTTAAATTGGGCGATGAATTAAGTCTAACAAAAGTAAAAATGTACAGCACACATTGAACTTGTTGACCGAAAAACCTGATGCAATTTGAGCTTAAAAAATAAGTGCTTTGTGAATTCCAAATGGCCTCGGCAAAACTGTAGTTTTAAGACCAATTTAGGTTCTTCAAATTCTTCTTCACCATCCGGATCATCATCATCACCATCATCACTTTCATTTGGACTAATCAGATCAAGGCCCATGGTTATAACCTGTTATATGACTTGGCTTGATGGTCTTCCATCACCTCCAAATTTTCAAGGCAAAGATTATTGCTGCTAATTCGATATCATGGGTCAAATAATTCAACTCATACAGCTTCAGTTGCCGTGAAGCACAAGCTATCACCCTGTCTCCCTGCATTAACACACAACCCAAACCCTTTCTTGAAGCATCACTATAAACTGTATAACCCTCATTTCCTATAGGCAAAGTCAGAATTGGAGAACTTGTTAATCTGTGCTTAAGTTTCTCAAAACTTTTCTGGCATTCATCAGTCCAGAAAAACTTCTGATTCTTCCTTAATAACTGGCTCAGTGGAGCAGCTATCACGGAGAATCCTTCCACAAACCTTATATAATAACCTACCAAACCCAGAAAACTCCTCACTTCTGTCATTGTCTTAGGTGCATGCCAGTTCACCACTGCTTCAACCTTCCTCGGATGAACATGTACCCCATCTTTCGAAATCACATGGTTAAGGAATATCACTTCGTGAAGCCAAAACTCACATTTGCTGAATTTGGCATAAAGCTCCTTCCCCCTCAATGTTTGCAACACAATCCTGAGATGCTCCTCATGTTCCCCTTCACTCTTAGAATACACCAGGATGTCATCGATAAACACTATGACAAACTAATGGAGCATTGGTCAAACCAAATGGCATGACTAGGAACTAGTAATGCCTATAATGAGTCCTAAAGGTTGTCTTTGATTCTGAGCTGATGATAACCCAACCTGAGATCAATCTTGGAAAAGACCCTTGCTCCCTGTAGCTGGTCAAATAGATCATTAATTCGAGGCAGAGGATACTTATTCTTAACAGTCACCTTGTTGAGTCTTCGATAATCAATGCACATCCGCCATGTCCCATCCTTCTTCTTAACAAACAGTACAGGCGCTCCCTATGGCGATGAACTCGGCCTTACATACCCCTTCTCTAACAGCTCTTCCAATTGTTCCTTAAGCTCCTTTAACTCAGCTAGAGCCATCTTGTACGGTGGTATAGAAATCGGTGTGGTCTCGGAAATCAAGGAGATGGTAAACTCGATTTCCCTCACTGGTGAAAAAGCAAGTAAGTCCTCTGGGAATACATCTGGAAACTCCCTCACAATCAAAAAATCCTCTAACTTCCCTTCATTCACATCAGTGTCCACAACATGTGCCACGAAGACTTCACACCCTTTTCCATCATTCTATCAGCTAGCAAAGCCGAAATAATTTTTGGTGATGGTATTCTCCTGTCCCCCCTGAAAATCACCTTCTCTCCATTACCCAGATCAAATTCCACCTTCTTAAGGCCACAATCCAACTTTGCTTGATACTTCTCCAAAGCATCCATTTCAAGCATAACATCTAAGCCTTTTAGGTCTAAAGGTAGGAGGTCCACTACCAATCTAGCACCCTTAATAAGGAGTTCATAACCCCTATATACTTAACTGATTACCACATTCCTCCCTAAAGGTGTACTAACAAGCAAAGAACTATTCAAAGGCACTGAATTCACACCATGTAAAATCATACTTGCAGAAACAAATGAATGCGTGGAGCCAGAATCAATCAAAACATATACTTTAGAATTAAGTAACTGAGCCATACCCGTGACAACTTCAGGTACGGCTGCAGCTTCCTCCCTTGCCATAGCAAATACCCTTGCCTGTGCTTGAACCCTTGGCCTTCTTAGAGGAATGCTATTCTTTCCTTGCAGCTCCAGGACTGCCCACTTCAATGGTTGGTCGGGTTCCTACTGTTTCAGCTCTCCTTGGGGCTTGTAACTGCGACCCCTTCTTGAGGACATACGCGAATGTATGCGAGAAAACTTCGCTGACCCTTCAAGAAAAGTTCGTCGTGGTGACAAGCAGAACTTCGCCGTGGCAACCTTGGAAGACTGACTATATCGTGGCGAACATACGCCTGTGCCGCGGCGAAGTCACCATGTGAAAAGAAGAATTTCTTTCGGTTTAATTTCGTCGTGGCGAAACCCCCTGTCACATAATGTAAAACCCAAGAACAACCTACCTTCTTAAATGCAAAATTAAATTCTTTTAACCACCTCCATTCATTCAACTTAAAAACCAAAAGGATATGAACTTAATCCCAAACAAGTTCTCAAAATCTTAATCTCATTTCCATAATTGGATACTTTGCAAAAACATGAAAAATCATAGATAAAACCAAACATATATTTCATTACTATCAAAAGTTAAGAGTTTTACAAAGCTTTACAGGCATTTCAAGTAACAATACATCAACTGAGTTTGTGAACCCAAAATACAAAATACATTTGAACTAGTAAAACTTGAAATGCGACTAAGGCCTTGAATTCCCAAAATCTAGCTTAGAAATACAAAAGTATGCCAAATCGAAGTGATGCTGTAACTCTTGACTACTCGATCTCTAGCTGATCACCTAAATATGGGGAGGAGAGTGGGGGTGAGCTTAAAGCTCGTGGGTAATAGTTTTATAACCAATAACAAGCAAAACCATTGAAATAATTTACATTGAATCATAATCACATATTTCTCAAATTTTCATCACCCAATCCAATTTACAAGCAACATAATTTATGCATTCATCAACTTGTTCACGTATCATAAACACATAAGCACATCAAAATGGTTTGGGTGGATCCAAAACAGAACGTATTACACATTCCCATATAATGGTCCTGTGTAGTTGTGAACAGAACATACTATCATAATCCTACTAAATAGTCTTGCGTAGCCGTGAATTTATGGGAGTCCATGAAGGTGCTCCATGTCACTAGTGGGTAAGCGGGAGCAGCCTTTTTGTGAAAGTGCACTTGACTTAACTTAGGGGACCACCACAAACTCACTTAACATGTATTTCATATCTTGTAAACATGTTGCCCAAAATGGCACATTTTTCTGAAACTTGTTTTCATAACCATAATATCATTTCAAAAACCAATATTCTTTCATAATCATTTCCATCATTCATTTCATAAACCAACAGCACAATTCATATACAATCAAGTAGCACATTCTCAAAGCATTGAAAAAGCAATAATTGCATATGAATAAAGTAGTTGAAAATCATTTATTTCCTATTCTTTCAAAGGAAGCATTTATGGCTTATTACTCAATTATAAAAGTGTAACCCACCTTGAATGTCCTTTTTTATAACTTGCTAAATTGTGCCTCTCCTCTTGCTCCTCTTGCTTCAATTGATTTCCTTAAACAATAAAAAATATTCCATTCAATTTGGTTTAGAAATCGGGAAGTTACTACCTAAACAATTGTGGACTGTTCTTATGCTGAAATAATATTCCATGCTTAACTTCCATCCAAAAATTGAAATTCTTAGAGACTGAATTAGACTTAATTTCTGAATAATATTTGTAGCCCTATGTCTCTATTTTACACAAATCAAAAATCAGTCTATTTGGACATCTACAGAAAAAGTTATGCCCAAAATACCAAAGCATGTTCTGTGCAGAAAAATTAAAGTTCGTCGCGGCGACGGCAAGAGTTTGCCATCGCGAACTTGTCCAAAAACACGTTCCGAGAATGTGTTTCGTTACATTTTCAACCTTTTAACCTCCCCTCTTTCAAAAATAAGCCATCTTAAACCTAAACAATCTTTTCTACTACATTTCAACCCAATATCATTCACAACAAATTCATAATCTACTTTTGATCATTAACCCAAAAATGTAAAACATTAACTCATACCATTCATCAACAACTTCCCACATTTATTCAACTTTGTTTTCATGTCTAACTATCACTAAATATGGTTCATCTAACAATCAAGAAGGGTTGATGCTTATACTTAATTGTTTAGCTTCAATATCTTCAAGTTCTTCAAGAATCTTCAAAACCCTAGCTTGTTTTTCCTCTTTTCTCTATTTCTCTTCTTTTTCTCTCTTCCAGTCATGTTTTCTTCTTCATTTTAAAGCAAGACAACAACTTCTTCTAACTTATACTCTAAATGAATGTAAAACGTCCACTTTGCCCTTCATTTAAACCTTATAGCCTTTTAACCTTTAGTGTTCTTCCAAAAATGCCCTTTAGGTTATACACTTTGAACACTTTATTTAACCAACTCAAGAAATAGAATCTTACTAAAATTGACATGATAATTATTCCAAAAATAATTTTTCATGAAAAAAATTTGGTGGCCAACAAAAAATGTAAGAAAATTTAGCATACGACATATATTAAAGATATCATATGAATGCACGTACCAATTATGAAAGTAAAATAAACATGCTATTTCGTGAATATAAATTATTCTCTATGAATCGTGATGAAAACATTTTAGATTTATACATAATTTATCCATAACATAAATGATTTAAAAGGACTTGGTAGGACTTTCCTAAATGTTATGATGGTAAGTAGGATTCTTAGGTCATTATAAATGCATAACAACCAAAGGTGATCGATATTCAATAGTTTATCATCCTCATCTTTAATTAATTTAATATAAGTGATTATTAGTGTTTTTATTTAAAAATGAAATAGAATAAATTATATTATAGCAAAAGTTATTACACGATCCTAAGTAAGGATCATACAATTAGAGTCAAGTGAGGCTATCTTAAATAGGTTGTACATCAAAATACAAAAATTTACGTCAAGGCAACCAATTTGCTCTAAGTTCTTGGCTAACTGTGCATTGCTTCCCATTGGCAATCATAACCACTCTAATCATGTTGACAATTTGCTCAACAAGTTGATATTTATGTTGTTCCTCATTATTATATAGTCTCCTATTCCTTTCTCTCCAAATGGAAAATTTTACTATTTGAAATGAAGTCATGATGAGAATGTTATTCCTCTGAACGACTTTGGTGCACATAATGATTGTATTTAGTGTCTCATGCCATACAAAGTTGAAGTTCGGAAGTTGTAACATATTAAAAATTCAGCTCCATACTAACTTGCTATAGCTACATTCAAAGAATGGATGATCTCTGTTTTCATTTAATTATTTGAATAGTACATGTATAGGATCAAACCTACCAAACCACATGTCTTTAATTCTTAATCTATTCTTTATCACTAGCCATGAGAATACCACAGCTTTGGGACAAACCTTGCTTCTAGATTACATTAGCCTATGAGACTAACTCCAGCTGCTGCATTAGTAAGTTATGACTAAAACTATTGCCTTTAGTCCCACTAGTCTGAAATATCCATATCAGTTTATCCTTTCTCCTCTCTGTAGGTATATTTGGAAGATATTAAACTATCAACTGAAAGTTCTTAAAGTTACCAAACCATTCCCCATCTTGTTGTGACCAAGACACTTTAGCATCATTAGGAATTCTATTTTTGAGAGTCACTAATTTAGGTCTTCTTATAAGAAGGCTGAAATCAGTCCAATAATCAAACCACAACCATATCTCTTTACCATCCCCTAACCTGTACTTCAAATAAGGGTATATCTGCTCCCTTAAACTAAGCATATGGTTAAAGATCCATGAACACTCTTGACACTGTTGTATTTGCCAGAAGTATTGATTATTGAGGTGATAAGCGTTCACCTATTTAAGACACAAAGCTTTCTTTTCGTTGAATAATCTCTAAATCCTCTTAAAAAGTAACACCTTTTGCATTTAAGTAATAGGAATGATCCCTAATCCCCCATGTTTCTCTAGAATGGTAATATCACTCCACTTCACATTGGACTATTTGTTATTATCAATTTTTCCAAACCATAGAAAAGATCTCAACAATCTATCCATTTCCTTGATCACCCTCTTCGGTATAACAATATGCGTTGCCCAATGAACATGAATACTATTCAATACAGATGTAATGATGGTCATTCTAGCAACTAAAGATAAGAACCTATTTTTCCAAGCATGTATTCTAGTTTTAATAAGATCTTACTAAGTACTTACCCATTCCCTTTTGAATGCATTAACAAAAACTCATCAACCACTATTTATAAGAACATCATGCTATTTTATTACACTAACTCCACTACAATTTTATATCACTATCTGATGAATACTTTGAAATTAATCTCATAGCTCATTACTTTCCTTTTTCTTCTTTACTTTTGTTTTCTCTCCTAATGGAATACTTAGACTAATTAACTACTCTAACTCTTCAAAAACTATATCTTGAATTTAAAAACAATTAAATATCTATACAAAACTTCATCTAAAATGATTTAGACTTATGTATCTTAAGTTTTCAATTTTTATAATCTTTATATTTTTATTAATCTATGTCTTGATCTTCACTTTATTTGCAAATTAGCAAAAACATAAATAATAAAATTTTTAATATTAAAAAAATTGGGTTATGGCCTCCTTAATTGAGCAATAATGAAAGCAATTGACATACAACATAAGCATCAAAAGATAACAATGATTTAGACAATAAACAAAGAACTTGATTTTAATATCAATAAAATAATTAGATTATTAATCTTGAGGCTATATTTGAGTTTAAAATTTTTTTAAAAAAGTTATCATTATTTTGTCTAAATAGACAATGAACTTTAATTTATTTAGCCTTCAAATTTTAAATTTTTGCATTATGGAAAGGCAAAATATGAGTATGAGTATTAAACTTTATTAACCCGTTTTTATGTCTAAAAGTTATAAGTAAAAAATTTTAAATTTTTATTGAAAGAAAAATCGTAAAATTGGGTACTTAACCATAGCATTTTTAGGCACTAAAAGTCGATGATCTAAAAACTATGAAATAAATACATTTGCATATTGTTAAAATGTTATGTATTATAAGATCTGTTTCTATGTTTTAAAAAGCTTGTTTTTATATTTAATAATTTTTTATTGATGTTGCTTGATTCTGAATCTATCACAAGTATTATATATATTAATATTATTTTTAAAGTCATTCAAAATAAACTGTTAGATAAATTTAAATATTTAATTTTTATTTAGCCTAATATTTTTTTTAATATTTTGTTTCTTATAACTATAAGATTTAATATTTTTGAATTTTCACTTTTAGGCTTTTGTTTCATCTTTCAGCTTTAATGCAACTTAATTTTATTAAAGTAATTTTGTATATAAAAGCTATTCTTTTGGAAGTTAGTTAAGAATGATTTTTTTTTTGAAAGATGAATATAAAATTTTATTATCATTAGCAAAGCTAATACACAATTACAATGTAAAGGACATTATGTGATCCAAAAAATTTGTTAATTATAGCTAGTGAGGAAGCTAAAACTTAGATGCCATTTGTTTTTCATGCCTTTAGTGATATTGGTGTGTAAATTTTTAACTAGCAAGTGTTATATTATCTAATTAAGAGTGTTTTCTACCAAAATGTGTTTTTTTTAGTAGCTATCCCCTTGTATAGACAACTGTTTCTTTCTCTCCATATTGAATAAATCACAGAGATAAAGGAATTTTGTAATACAATTCCATCTTGTTCGAGGTTCTTAGCTTTGTTGGTTGCCAAAAATATGAGCTCGCTCCATTCATAAAAAGACAATACACCACCATAGTGTGCAACACCCTATCCTAGATGGCTTTTGAGTACCTACAATGAAAATAGTTTATTTCTATCCTCTATCTACCCCTTATATAGAAGACATATGGGATCATAGTTCCGAAACCACATATCCTTTGGTCTAATCCTATTCTTGAGCATTAGTCAACTGATCATGGATGCTCTTGGGTTAATAGTTTGCCTTCAAATTAGTTCATACCATGATGCTTCCTAAAAGCAAGGTTTTTATATTTTGTAGCATGATGCATTAGTGTATAATCCAGTGTTATTTGGTAGCTATCCTCCCTCTACAAATGAATAAGTTGAGGTAGGTAGTTTATTAGGCAAGAGGAGCCTATGAAATTGCAACAACAGACACCAACCTATATAACTGAGCAAACTTTGGCATTTAAAGAATTCTCGAGATTAGATTTGTCAGCTCATTCCTCTTGATTAAAGTACAATGATCATTCTAGTCATCAAATTAGAACTAGGATTTTCCTTATCTCCTAAGCTATGTTTGATCCACGAGTAATTGTGTTCCCTTAACTTAAGTAATTGTGTAAAACTCCATGATTGCTCTCTACTCATTTCAAACTACCATCTATTTAATTTCTTTAAGTGGAACTAATTATTCCATTTTTCCAAAAGTGTTTCTTTATCCATGATCAATTTCCATAATCTCTTAGAGAGTAACACTTTCTGGATAGGAGTTATGAGAACAATCCAAGTCCTCCCTCTTTCCTTAAAATGGAAACTTCTTCCCATTTGACTTTAACAGTTTGAGATTTCTCTTCTTTTCCTAAACATAAGAATCCCTTAACACATTTTTTAATATCTTTTATGACTCTTTTTGGTAAGACTAAATGAGCACACCATTATATATGTAAGCTCCTCATTACAAAATTAATGATAGTGAAGTAGTAAGTGATAAAAATTGGTTTTGGAAAGAATTAATCTTGCTTTAAAAGACTAAATTGGTGGAATACAATAATCATGTTTTGGTTTATATATGCTAATAGGAATACCAAAATATTTGAAGGTAGGGTTTTAGATATTCAACCCTAGATATTTTGCTAAGCTTATCCTGATTTTGCACATTTAAAGAAACTTGCATGTTGCTTTTGTTAACATTAACTTCCAGACTAGAACATTTAGAAAACATCTTTAAAATTACCATAATTATTTCTATGGAGTGAGTATCTACCCCACATAACATCATCAACTTATAAATAAATGCCAAATGACTAATCTTCAGCTCTCTACATTTATGGAGGAAGTTGAATCCGCCATTATTAAAAATAAAAGTATTCAAAAGTCTGGATAATTCTCCAGTTACCAATGTGAATAAGTAAGGGGAAAGAGGATCCTTTTGACTTATTCCTTTGGTATTTTTGAAAGTTCTAATGGAAGCCCCATTGACAAGAATGTTGAATGTTGTTATAATTATGCATTCTTTAATGCACTAGACAAACTGTGATGGAAACCAAAAGTTTGGGGGCAATTTTCAATGAAATCACATCTAATGGTATCGAAGGCCTTAAAGAAACTAATCTTAAGAATACAAATTTTGATCCTATAAAAATTTTATAGTATATCAGATCAGTAGATATATTTTTATCTATTAATTTGACAACCAAGAATTGTATATACCCTTTATATCAATGAATTACCTATCTAAAAAAATTTCTATAGATCTTTAAATGAATAGCCCTTCATCAAATCCTGATCTAGCATTATATTTTCTCTAATTAGTCTTCTTATAATGAAAGCACTTTGAGTTTGATTAATAAGGGTCTTTAATGCATACTTCAGTCTACCCAAAATAAGTTTGGAGATCACCTTATAGATTGTGTTACAAAATGAAATAGGAATGTAATCTAGCATTGAGGAGGGATTCTACTATTTAGGGATTAATCATATATAGGTGTTGTCCATCTCTTTAAGCATTTTAAAAGAAGTGAAGAACTATTGTATTGCTTCAGCTAGTAATCTACCTTTAATATCCAATTTCTCCTAGAAGAAATGTGGAATATAACCATCTGGACCAAATGCTTTTGAGTGGTGGAACATGTAAACCACTTCTCCTTCTGAGTGAAAGTTGTAACAATAGAGTTCCTCAGTTTTTGGCTAATTATATGCTTTATAACCCATATGATGTCACTTCCTACAAATATTTTATTGAATTTTGATTCCATCAGCTTATTAAAGTTTTCTAGTGTAATAGCTTTTATCTTATTTTGGTTTCTATGTTCAACCTCATTCATATCTTAAAGCATTGAGATTTTATTTCTACTTCTTGATAGAATTGAGGAGTGAAAATATTTTGTGTAGTATATCCTTCTCTTAACCCATTTACTCTAGACTTTGATTGATAATTGAGTTGTGTAGTGAAAGAGCATCATTATAATCCCTCAATCTCTATGTCTATAAAGATCTTAAAATACTATCATAGGGGTACTTGTAGTAATTTTCTTGTGCAATCCGCAAATTTTGCTTGGCATTGGTAAGGCTCATAATGTTCTTTATTGCAAAGACCTTAATTACAGATTTAACATTTTGAAGTTTCCTCATGAGCTAATAAACTTTGTAGCCTTCAACTTCTTGTTCCTAATTTTTGAAAACCATCTCACGAAAGCCCTTTCTTTTAAAACCATTAAAAAATCTCAAGGGAGTTCTAGTTGGATTTTGTTAACAAATATTCAAGATTTAAATCTATGAATAAATAGAGCATATATTATCTTTAAAAGGAGCAAATGAACTCAAAAATTTAGTGAGCCACTGTTGATTAACCATTGATTTATCCAACTCTTTTCTAATGAATAGGTCCCCTTATTTCTTATTTTTCTAAGTGAATAAGTAGCGTACATACCTCAAAGCCACGAGGCCTACATACTACATAAGTTTAGTAAGTTCTTTGTAATATTCTTTATGATTAATTATGCATCCCAACTTTTACTGGAGAGAGTATGTAATTGAAAACCCCTGTCAATATCCAAGGCCTGACCATACCCGCATTGATGGTTTTGATGTCCTCCTATAGTCTAGCTCTTTGGAACATAAAATTAGAAGCATATATTATTGATATATAAAAATGGGCATTAGTACATTGGATCTGATTGTTCAAATATATGCCTTTTGTGTTTATAATTCCATTTTTTAAATTATATGCACAAATAATCCTGCTATTGTAATGGTGAGTATAACTCAAGTAACTTCTATTTAGTGCCTAAAAACCTAAAACAGTTTTTGTTGTTAAGGCATCCTTATTTTGGATTTAATCAGTCCCATAATTGGTGGCTTCTTCTCCAGTTTAAACTTTGCCTTTTAAAGGGGTCATTTAACCCTTTTACATTTTAGATTAAAACTGACATGCTATCAGATAAAAGGTTAAGATGTCATTAGTCTACTGTTCCTTTTCTTCCTTCCTGATCTTCTTTTGTCACTGGTTGAAAGTTTTAGTTCCTCTTCCTTTTAGTTTATAGGTTCTTAAGTATCTTTATCACTAAAGAAAATAGAAGTACCAATCTCTTTATCTCCTATTAATATCTGTGTGTTATGCTCAATGATATTGTTTGTAGTATCAGTTGATTTTCATTTTAGGATTATCCACTTCATTCTTTTATATTTATATTGAATTTACCCCATTCACCTGGTGTATATTCAAATCATTGTTCAATGTGCTAGTACAAGGGGGTTATCTAGTCCCATTAGCTTAGTATAATTGCTTATATTGAAGGTTTTTCCTTTTGGCATCCATATCTTGTTAAAATTTTTAGGTTTTTATGGATTGAAAATGGCTATCTCAATTCTTAAAAGTTCCCTATCTCCTCCTAATTACATTATGAAAATTCACCTAAATTAGGATGCTTTCAATGTTGCATATATCGAGTTCAACCTTTAGCATCCATTTCTGGAGTAACATAGTTGTCCACCAACATGTTAATGACCTTATTCCAAGATTTATCTATGCTTGCACTAGTGGAAAGGCTGATATTTTACTCCAAAAGAAACCAATTAATGTAAAGGACCAAATAAATGCGCTTGTTTTAAACAAATCTAGAAGTTGGGTTAGAACTCCATCCTCCATAGCTCCCTCATAGTGTTTGAGTCTGCACTCATTCTATTGAGTAGGTATTTTATCCTTCCATGTACCTAATAAGTGTAAATTGCATCATGTTTTAGGGCATAGTTTGATATGTGTTTAGCTGTTAATTCAATCATTTAGTATATGTTTAGGTTAGAATTGTGTTAGTTTGTAAATTATTTATGTTTTAAGTGTTTTAAGGGCTAGTACAGGGTTTTGAGTTTAAATATTATGTTTTTGAGGTACCTTGATGTGTTTGCTAGTATTTTAGGGTCAGCATAAAAAAATGGAGGAGTTTCGGAGACATTCGGGCTAAAACAACGACCCATGATCATGACAGAAGCTTAGGGAATGGCCCAAGATTGTGGCCTGTAAGCCACGATTGTGATAGAATGCTCCAGTGTGAGCCACAATCGTTGCCTACATCGGGCAGATGCATAGACTCTCACAAACTTCACATTTCGAAGGATTTTTTTAAACCTTTCGGACCCTGAAAAAACCCTAGGGTTACCCAAAACATAAAGAAGTATAAAAAGAACATAAAGAGAAGAGAAATAATCTTTTTGCATCAGTCACCTTAAGAAACCCTAGAGAGGGATCATCAAGAGGTAGAGGAAGAGAGAAGAGAAGAAGAAGCTGACTCGAAGTACTTTCCAGATCAGGAGGTTTCCCGATGTCTCTACCTCCCATCATCCATTTTAAATTATATTTCCTGTTCTTTTCAGTTTTATTATTGTATAGAATTGGATTGAACAATTGATGATAGGATCTAGAATGTCGAGGTTGTTCTAAACTCACCTTCAGAATTTTATTCTTGAATTAATGAGAATCTAATTGTTTATGTGTTTATTAGATATTGTTGTGGTTGGATTCTGCGATTGCATAAGTCGATAATAACCTGAGAGGGTAAATCGAATAAAAAATGATTAAATTGGACTAATGAGAGTTAAGTGATTTAATAGAAACAAGAATTTAATCAAATCTAGAAACTGCGCGAAGAGAGATCTTGCATAGGGTTTCGATAGTTTATTAGAGAACTTCATAACTAATTAAGGTTTTGGATAGGTTATGAATTGAGAGATTGCAACCTCCATAATTTGATTAGGGTTTATGATTTAAGGTTAATGGTTATAACTCAAGAGAGTAACCAACCCTAGAATAGTCTAGAACTAACAATCTAATAATTTATAATCAGTTAGGTTAGCATTAAGGATAGGTAAAATTTCCTTTCTCTCAATTGGTAATTTCCTTCAGTAGATTCTTGGGTGTGTAGCAAATTGCTTAATAATTAATATTTTCGTGTTAGATTCTTAATTTTATTGATTGAATTAAATTCTCGTATTAGTTTCATTGCGTCTTGAATTTTTGTTATTTTTTCTGGCCTTAGACTTTAGGATTATATTGGTTTCCTCCTCGTGAGACCGACATCTTTGGTACTACACTAACGAATCGTGTGCTTGCAGATTATCAAGGTTAATAATTAAAAATTATACACAACTACACCTCATTTAGTACCGCTAAAATGACCATTAGTTGAGGGTTTAGCATGTATAGTCTTTGGAATTGAAATATCACTAGTTGTCAATGCTTGAGAGTCATGAATTAGCCTAGGAAAATCCTCCAAGTTGAGTTTTTTTCCTTTTTCCCTTGACTCCTCAAGGCCTTCGGTTGAAGGTGGTAGTAGAGTCATGTTCTGGCTATCCTTGGAGCTGAGACCCTTGTCCTGTTTTAGAAGGTAACTTGCCAAAAAAGGAAAGAACTAACGGCAGTTTTGTAAAAGTCCTAGTTAAAAGTTGGAGCCCTTCTCTCTACACACAAAAAATGGTAACAATCTTTGTTTTTAATTCCACTTATTCTCTTTATTCTAACTAAGAATATTATTGTAATGCTTAATGAGCAATAAGCTTATAACTACACGGATTAGTAAACAATTAAGAGAAGAACTGAATTCCTTTTAAAAACAAACCATAATAAGAATTGTAATCATCTAAAGTCTCCACTTAATGATCATTTAAGTGCTCATTCTACTTGTAAGGTTTTTGGCAATTACTACAACTTGGATCTTATGCATTAATCTTCAGACAGAGGTATCCTGTAACACCTCACTCCCGTAAGACCCGAACCTGACATCGTGGGTGATATTCGAATCCGTGCCCCGTGAGGGTGGCGTGCTAGTGCACTGAAACAGTCAGAACTCAGTACAGAATTTTTTTTTAATACAATCATATGCGTGGAAATCAGTATAAAATTTGGACCCGCTTTAATTCATAAACATTTGTAGTCATAACAATACACTCAGCAGGATTTCAATAGCCATTTGGAGCCCATTAAAAAGATAAAACATTTTTAGTTATAAAGACTTTACATTACAACATAAATCCATTAACATACACATGGTGCAAAAATTTCGGAATCCATTATTTATACAAAAATCGCGGAATACAAATTTATACAAAAATAAGAAAATAAAAAAATACAAACGCAAATTGATCCCGACCTCTATCTTTCACTCGCATGTAGTAGGTATACTCCCATTGCCGAATGGGGTATTCTTCTGAGTCCTGAAAAATATTTGCAAATTTTGGGTGAGTTTTGCGAACTTAATGAGTGACGATCATCGATAGCTCATCTAAACATGTAACACATAATTCACATTATTTCACATTTCACACTTCACATTCAATACAATTTAATCACTCATATTACGCATGCAGTGCACATGAGACCCACTTTCCATTTGTTACTTTGTTGTGACCAAGTGCCTAAACTGTCCCATATAGGGCTTATTGATAACCGTCCCTTATCCACTTGGGGGATACAAGGCTCATTAAATGTTGAGCTTAAGGGTCTGATTCACTTTTGAGCTCGAAGCTCATTTTCACTAGTTGAGCTTTAAGCTTTGATCGGTGGCTACTCTGGTCACAACAACGATTATGTTTCATGCATTCATGAAATGAAATGCATAAATCACATTTGCATGATCCCATTCATTCATATTCACATATCATTGGACCGTAGTCCGGCATTCAACATTAAGTTGAGAATCACATTTTCACTTACATGCAAATGCTCATGCGAAACACATTTATCATCAAGTTATGTACACTTAGTTCATCTCATACATATACAAGTAGCACTTCAATATCCAAGTCAATCAACACAATCATCGGACCTTCTGTCTGGAAATCAATATAATCATTCACATTCAAAACATCATCCAGTAGTCAATTAATACAAAATTTAAACAAAGCAAACAATGAAGTGAGACTATCTCGGTCTACTCACAGTATGCTCCAGGTTATCATTTGCTTCCAAGTTCAGGAAATGTCTCGATTATGGCTCTCAAGGCAATCCTCTAACATACACATATCACAACTTGCACTATCATAAGTGTTTCATAATGCACACGTATGAATTGAAATATGTACCATGCATGTTCATGACAATCCTGGGTATTTTTTCCATCAATTCCATCACACAATAATTCTCATAGCAAAACTCATCTAAGTATAATTTATACTTAGGTTACGCCTCACTAAAACCATTAATTTCACAGTTCATTTCTCATTGGATCACTTCAGATTTTTTTCCACGTCACACTTTCGGGTCTACTATTCACATTCAATCAGAAAGTGAAACTGATGTAATTTGGTCATACTCTCTTCTAAAAATGTGTTCCTCTATTTCTTATGATTTCATTGACACCAAAATCACTCAATTTGTTCAGTAATTGGGAAGATTTACCTCAAACTTTTTCGGACTGTCCATATTCAAAAATAGTGTACTACGTATAACTTCCATTCAGAATTTGAACATCTTAGAGACTAAATCAGAATTCTACTTTTTCATATGATTTTTAGCCCTTTTTCTATAGTTTACTCCAAATCAAAAATCATCTTAATTGGAATCATACAGATCCAGATATAATCAAAATACTAAAGTATGCTCAGTAAAAAGAATCCTGTTTACACTGTTCCAACAAATTCCCACACTTTCAATAGACCAATCTTTTTCAATTCAATTCTTAATGCTACAAATTTTTATAGAGTGGTATAAAAATGTGTTATAAATCTTTTGGTTCAAGAATCACTTCATTTGGAGGTCAGATGAAGAAGTTATGGCCAAAATAATCAACCATGTTTATGTCCTCAATCATATTGAACCTATTTCGGCACGATTGCCACAAATTTCACAAAAGATGTCCGATTGATGTTGTTTTTTATACTTTTTGAAAGAGAACTTCGAGATCTATAACTTTCATGAAGACTACGAACTGTGATTTTGCCTTTGAAAAAATCGCAATTTACTGTAGCTGTCCCGAGAATGTCCGTTTAACGGACATTTTCGGGCTTGGGGTGCTTTCCAGACCCAAGAAGGTCCGTTTAACGGATATCCATGTCTGTTTCACGGATATGGACTGGTATGGGTCCTTTTTTAGACCCGAGAAGGTCCGTTGAACGGACTTAATGAATGTTTAATAGACATATGTGACACAAAACTCCCTCCAAAGCCTCTCTAATGGTTCCTACATCCATTCTAACATCATACACACCCATAATCTTCTCAAATTCACCTCTTCTAGTTCAAAACCACTTCATAACAACTCAAACACCAATTAGATTTCATTAAATCCTCAACTCTCAACTCATTTAATTCATCATATTCAGCTACATCTTATCATTCAAAAATTTCTATCCTTTTTCCATAACATATCTTATTCGTATGTATCAAGCACTTCAAAATTCATCATATCAAGTTGGTGACTACTTCATGTATACCTCAAGCTTAGCTCAACATCATCCATACCCAATTCATATTCCCTATTTGTTCATAAACACCCAAAATAGAACACAAACATATACATTCACCCAAGATTTTGCTGTATCCAATTCTCATTTTCACATCAAAATTTGAGACTCTTAAAGGTAAAATTTAAACTCGATGTCTTCATAAGAAAAGTATCCATGTGTCTCTATTTTAATCCAAATCAAGAATAAACTCATTCGGATAACTATAGAACAAGTTATGGCTAAAACATATAAGCATATCAGTGGAAATTTTTTTCTGCTAACATTTTTTAGATTTTCAAACTTTCAACATGTTACATCCAACTCATCTTATACCTAGATTTTCTCTTCCATTTCATTCCAATATCATTCATCAACAAAACATGATCCATATTTAAGCATTAACCAAAAAACAAGACATGTTCATATACCTATTCATCAACTATCAATTCCCATTGAAACACCCCTTTCACAACCAATTCACCTTAAAGACATGTGTAACATAACTCGTCATATACAACACCAAATGTAACATCCCATCCCCATATTAAGGGTTAGGACCTAAAATTTCTGTACATGGGAGTTCAAAGAGAGATTAGGAAATGCATTTTCTTGCTCATGCATCATGTTAGCATATATGCATATAAATACTGAATGTTTTTGTAAAAAAAGTGGTACATGCATTCATTGAAAACTTCTGGGTATAATTGAAATTAAATGTGATTTTATTGAAAATGAGGGGTAGAGGAGTAGAAAGAGTGATCTTGGTATGAGTTGTGATAAGGAAAGATTTAGAAACAAGATTGGTAGTGATCTGGAAAATATTGACTGAGTATGCTTCAGTCTGTTAGCCATAACATCCTACCTAGTTATCCAAACGAGATGATTCTTAATTTGGATTAAACTACACATATATGGCTACGTTTCGTATGAAGACATCGAATTTTAATTCTGTCTCTAAGAATCTCAAAAGTTGTCATGAAGTTAAGAATTTGGTGCAGTATGTTGGTGTATGAATGGAAAATCCATCTTCGGACTTTAGGGGAAAATTTGGAATTGATATAAATAGATTTTAGCAAAAATGCCTTCTGGAAAGTTGTAGATCTTTCTTTTATCTTTCCAACGGTATATTATATGAAAAATATGGACATTGGAGTCAAAAGTTATGATTCTTATAAGTGGATATTTTCTAGACGCAAAAGTAAGACGAAGTTGTAAGACACAAAAGTAAGATGATAGAAGTAAGACGCAAAAGTAAGACGAAGCAAAAGTAAGACGAAGTGAAAGTAAGACGAAGTTGTACGACGCAAAAGTAAGACGATAGAAGTAAGACGCAAAAGTAAGACAAAGTTGTAAGACGCAAAAGTAAGACGATAGAAGTAAGACGCAAAAGTAAGACAAAGCAAAAGTAAGACGAAGTGAAAGTAAGACAAAGCAAAAGTAAGATGAAGTGAAGTAAGAAGAGGTTAAAGTGAGACGATACAGAAGTAAGGAGATAGAATTAGTTTTCGAGGTCTTCATGAAAGTTGTAGATCTCGAAGTCCTCTTTCTAATGGTTTAAAAACGAGATCAATCTGACATTGTTTGTGAAAGTTATGGAAATCGTACCAAAATAGGTTCGTTTTGATTGAGGTCATAAACATGGTCGCTTCTTTTGGCCATAACTTCTTCTTTAGACCTCCAAATGACTTGATTCTTGAACCATTGGTTTCGTGACACATTTCTCTACCTCTATACCAAGAATCATAGTCATATGAAGTATATGGAGAAAGATTGAGTGAAAAGATTGAGACGGGTACAGAGAGAGTGTCCTTCAATAATATAAACTGATGTTATC
>JAOSBL010000009.1:24098826-24136831 GCA_027568915.1 Erythroxylum roraimae
TATAAAAGATTTAGTTAACTATATTTTCATTTATGTTTCATATGGTTTTAAATTATATAATAATTAGTATATGTGTTTTGCATATTATTTAATGTACTTTAAATAATATTTATATGCATAAATAATTTTTATTACAAAATAAAATACAGTTAAAATTAAAAGTGATTTTTATTTTTATATTGTCAAACAGTCTACTGTATGTAGCTCTTTCAAAAAAGCTCTTTTTTAAATGACAACCAAATAGTCAACTGGCTTCTTAGAAAAATTATTCTCAGAAAAGATCCATAAAAAAAACTCTACTGACAAAAACTCTACTGGTATAAGTCCAACCAAACAGAAGCTAAGTTTAATCATTAATGTACCAACACATAAGTTTGTTTTTATTAATAATTAAAAAAACTCAATCGATCCGACTGATTTAATTATAAAAATTTTGAATCGACTAATTTTTTTTAGTTTGGTTCTCAACTTTTTAAATTGATTTATTTTTAATAAATCTTGTTGTAAAAAACCAATCATTTCATTAAATAATTAGTTGATTTTCTTAAATTAATAAATTCTTATAAATTAAAATAAATCAGTGAATACATTGTCCAATTTTTAAAACATTAGTTTTTATTAAATTCTCCAAATTAGTTGAGGTCCATACATTGGAAGTAACATTTTAACGTCCCAGCACTATTCTTTATATTCTCTTTAATCATCATCAAGTTAAATTAATTTAATTATATTCCCAAATTTTACTAAGAATATCAACTGAGTCCTTAAAAATTATTTTTAAATTTTTTTTAATAAATCAATCTTAAATTAAATTAAATATTAGGCCGTAATTTTAAACTTTTTATTATAAAACTCATCATATATAAAAATATCTTGAATTGAGTTTAGCGATATAAGAATGAGTTCTAAATTTATTTTAAATTCAATTTATTGACCTTATATTTGTATATGATATTTAATTTTTTATATCTAGTTACACTTTTAGATAATAATAATAATGAATTTTTAAGTTAATTAAATGACTTATTTAAAACATAAATTATGTGTCTTAATTTAGAATTAATTTCCGATTTGATGCCCATAATTATTATGTATCACTTACATTGACGTAATCCAGTTACATCGGCTATAACTAACAAACATCCTTTTACACCGGTTTAAAGCGAAGATTAACTAATTAACTTGAAAAAGTTGTTCAAAAGTCTGGTACAAAGTTTTTTTATCGGATACGAATGCTATCCAGAGAAACAGAAAACTCTATAAACTAAAATCATTCATCACATGATGATTTTGACGCCCCACTCCTTTACAATGGTATCAAACGGGCAAGATGCAACGAGAGAACAAAAGGAAACGAGGACTCGACCATACCAAAGTGTAGCCAAAGAAGTCGCGAAATCATGGGCAAATCAATGAGAAAAATTGTACACCCCTCAAATCTAACAAACACAAACAAAAAGATATGTTCCCAAAGCATTGAAAGAGACAAGAACTACCTTAGAGAAAAAGCTGATACTGTTTCCGGATTATCCTAAACTAGAAAACAACATATGAAAATACCAAAGAAAAACCCAAACCCGAAACCAAAGTCCTAACCTTAAACCGAGTCACCAACTCCGTTAAGTCTATGACTTCACGAGACCAATTGCTTGAAGAAGCCAAGACAATCACTGAAGCGTAACATTTCGAAGATGCGTCACAGATCTTCCTCCACAACCCCATCAACGTCACCGCCTCATCATCCTCACCATTACTCAATGGACCTTCAGGCACCGGATTTCACTTCCCTTCTCTCCGACGAGCTTCTTCTCCAAGTCTTCTCCAAGCTTCCGACATCGCAGTGCTTGACAAACTCTCTTGTCTGCAAACGGTGGTTGTTACTTCACGGCCGTTTAGTACGTGACCTGAAGCTTGTCGATTGGTCTTTTCTCAATTCGGGTCGGATCTTCCACCGGTTTCCGAATCTCACCGATCTCGACATCGTTCGAGCCTGCATAAGAAAGTCTCGGAATTCAGGTATCGTGGTGAGCCATAAGAGCTTGTGCGTTTCTGTTGATGCGGAGTTCTCGGACTCGTTGTTTGTCGGTGGAAACGATGTGTTGTCGCCGGATTTTGTCGATTACGGGCTCGAAATGATCGCCGAAAACTATCCAAGTATTCGGAGAATAGCTGCAATTGGTGCGAGCGAAAATGGGTTGGTGAGTATTGCGAGTAAGTGCGAGACAATACAAGAGATGGAGTTGCATTGTTGTGGGGACATGTCGTTGAAGGGTATTTCTACATGTAAGAACCTGCAAGTTCTGAAATTGGTTGGTTGCGTTAATGGGTTTTACCGTTCGGTGGTGTCTGATATTGGGTTGACGATACTGGCACAACGTTGTCGGCGATTGGTGAAACTTGAGCTATGTGGGTGTGAAGGGAGTTACGACGGAGTTAAAGCAATAGGCCAATGTTGTGAAATGCTTGAGGAGTTGACTCTTAATGACCACAGGATGGATAGTGGGTGGTTGTCTGCGCTTTCATTTTGTGGGAATTTGAAGACTTTGAGGCTTCGATCGTGTAAGAGCATTGATTCAAATCCGGGTTTGGAGGAGCATCTAGGATGTTGTTTTGCTCTTGAAGAGTTGTATTTGGAGCAGTGTCAAATGAGGGAAAATCAGGCAGTGAAGGCTTTGTTTGGCGTTTGTGCTTCTGTTAGGGAATTAGTTTTTCAGGACTGCTGGGGCTTGGACAACGATGTTTTTGACCTTGCTAGTGTATGTAGGTATGGAAAATCTTTCCTCTTCAATTTGATTTTGTGCTATTAAGTAGAAACTTTGAAGTGGACTCAGCAGCTTGTATTTATAGTGTTGCAGTTGTGTATTGTTATACCATTTTGTATGCTATGTTTGGATCTTTTAAGTTGCCTTTTTATACTGCCCATAAGTTATCAATTCCTGCGAAATTAAGTGCAATAAGGCTGAAAATAGACCACATAGTGTAGGTATCGAACATGTTACCCCATTCGAAAATGAGTTTATTCTACAGCAGCAAAGTTAACGAAGGGACGACCGTCAAAAAACGAAAACATCAGGCTTGCAGATGGGGTTATCTTATAAAAAGACCTACTTGTCATATAAATTTTATGTTAATAAGTCTGTCGTTGCAGATTTTTGTGTGTAATCATCGACATTCCTTGCAGTGATTTGCTTTTCTGGTTTAGTGACTTTACTTTTCTCTTTTATTATTACAAGCAGTACCGCCATAATCTTTATCTTTATGGATGATTATGCATCTAGCTTATGTTCTTAGACTTTAACTTGTTTTCTTAGAAGAAAGTGAAACAATAAAACAAGTAACTGAAAAGTGAAATCAAGCCAAGATAACTTCCTTTTTGAGGAATGATAGGGGTTTACGAGCAACAGGGACTTCCTTAGGGAAGTTAGCATTCTTACTATGTTTGAATGGTTATAAATCTCTGATTTTTTTTTCCCTGTGAATTTACTTTTCTTTGTGGCTGGTGGGACGATAAAGGATGTTAATCATATTGGAAATTTGGTGTTAAACTATGGAATGCTCGGACTCATTGTGTTTAACAAGGTCTCTTTTTTTGTTTCTTCACAGGAGAGTGAAGCTTGTTTCATTGGAAGGATGTTCGTTACTAACAACAGCAGGTCTCGAAGCTGTCATTGACAAGTGGAAGGAGCTTGAGAGATTGAAAGTTACATCATGTAACAAGATAAAGGATGCTGAAGTGACTCCTGCATTAGCATCCCTGTTTTCTGATCTAAAAGAGTTGAAATGGCGACCAGATACTAGATCTCTTCTGTTATCGAGTCTTGAAGGGACCGGAGTCGGTAATAAAGGTGCTAGGTTTTTCAGAGGATTGAAAAGTTGAATGTGCCATTTTGATATTAAAATTTCAAGTTCCTATTGCGAAGTGATCGGTCATATGCATTCTTGAGGCCGCAGTCCAAGTTCCGGTCGGTCACAAAGGTACTATTAATCCTTAAGAAGAAGCAAGATAGCTTGAAATAACTGAGGGTTTACATGCAGTCTAATGAAGGACTGAAGGTGGCTTTTTTGATGTACCGTAACAGCTGAGTCTATTATTTACGTGCCACAGGACTAGGTCAGTTGCCCTAATTCAACTATTGAATAATTGCATTACCTTTCTAGGAAGTAATACAAATGTAAAGATTACTAAGCATCTCACCCACATGTAAGTGAAGTTTATGTGAAGTTTTTCCCTTTGTTCAGTTATCCTGTATTTAAAGTGCGAAACAATGTATACGTTACCATGTGTTATGTGAATTGGAAGAGGTGATTGAGAAGGGACCATATGATATTAAAATTAATAGGCTTGTTTAGAGTTGATTGAACTTCAGACTTGGTTTAGATTGTTTTTAAATTCGAGATTTTGAACTGGTGTTAGGATTGGGTCGTCTAACCGATCCGACCTAACATTTAAAAGTTTCACATACATTTGGGTTGTCTAACCGATCCAAACTTCGGGTTAGATTCGGGTTTGAATACAAAATTTTTATACGATTCCAAGCCCGATTCGACCTATTACTATCTTTGATGGAGCGTGAAATTTATACCTTCTAAATTTGGGTTAATGATTTTTTCATATAATAAAAAAAACATTTATGTTGTCATATGCTCGTATTAGAAAAATCATTAGTTAAGAAAAGCGCAAACAAGGGTTTGTAAGTTGAGTACGGATTTGTTGTGTACGTGGCTGAATGCTATTGGGTGGAAGTGGTTGTAGTTCGTTAGGATACAAAATACGCATAACCCGAACAGTATAAAGTTACAACTCAAAGCGGTTGATATCTTACTTTAGCCATCTCAAATTAAACTTTCAGTCTTCTTCGTTTCGAGTCTCCGATTTTTACGAGTCGATTCAGGTGAGCTCACGAGTCGATTGATTTTCTACTGTTCCTTGGGCAATGGTTTACTCCTTTTCTTTCAATACGTGTTTGCTTACAGCTAGCTAGACCTCCATTGTGGTTTTGTAGTTTTCTCAACCTCGATACTTAATTCTACTTCTGCAATTCGAACTTGAATTTTTCGTTGTAATTTTCTTTTGATTAATTCTTTGAAGGTTGTTGATTTCGGAATTCTGATTCGGTAGTTGTCACTGAATAACTCGGTTTGTGGTTATTTTTTCGGAATTCATATTTGTGGAATCGCAAGTTTTACGCAATTCCCTTCACAGAATACTCCTGACCTTTTTGCTTGCTCGATTTTTTTTATGTTTTGATTCTATCTTGGAAAAGCTTTTGATGCATGAGATTGCGATTTAGTTTAGATTGAGATTATATTATTAGGGGGGAAAAAATCTGTGAAGAACTTGGTAATGCCTCTTAATTGGTTATATTTTGTATTACATGATATATTCAGTAAATACATGGCTTCCCGTGAAAACATTCTAAACGTTTTGCTGTGTAATTAGGGTTTTAGATTTGAGTTGCTATTGAATATTAGGAACTGGTTTTACGTTAAGTTCATGATTCATTTTGTGTGTTGTAGCTGGATGAATACTGATTACTGAATAGGATTTGTCTGAAGAACATTGAAGTTAGCCGTTTGGGAGGTAACAAGGGGTTTGGAAGCTCAATTAATGAATGAAGAATTGAGTTTTGGACTAATTCTTTTATTCATTATGTTAGATTTGCAGTTGGTTACATTCTGTATTGAGCAGAGATGAGTGCAAGAGTACTTGTCACTCAGCAAAATCTGTCTGGAAATCATTGAATTTAACTGTTTGGTTTCTTTTTGGGTATGTATAGAAATGGCTTTAGGTGGATCAAGACCTCAGAGAGGAACTGCAGCTGCGGCTGCGAGCATGCGCAGGAGGAAGACGGCAAGCTGTGGAGCTTCGGGAGGAGCCTCGGGAGGATCAGTTGAAACTATGCTTCAGTTTTACACACATGATTCTCCAGGGCTCAAACTGGGGCCTAAGTTTGTTGTCATTATGAGCATTTGCTTCATTGCTTTTGTTACAATCCTTCATGTTTTATCGAAATTTCACTAGGTTCATAGAGAGGCTTGATAGGTAGAGTAGAATACAACCTTTTACCTTCCTTTCAATTTTGCAATTTGAATCTACAGAAAGTTTTGGATTTTGGGTCGCTGCCAACTCTTATAGTGAATTGCACTTCTAATTTTTCTTCTCGCAACACCTTTATGTCTTTATATTTTATTTCGGTCTCAACTTCTTTTAACCAGTGCGAGTACAAATTCAATTTATCAGACGTTATTTCCTTTCAAGTTTTGAAGTAACTCCGTCTAGACTTACCTAAACGAATATTCAAAATTAGAGATGACAATCGGGTGAGCCGAGCTTGGGCCTAAGCAGCTTGAGACCTGATTGAACCCAAAAAGCCCGATCGAGTCCCAACAGTCTGAAGCTCTACGTCACCTGACATGGCTTGAAATTTTTTTTATGTTTTAAAATAACGTATACATGTTATTGGAAGCCCTTCAAGTTTATAGCTTCTCGCTTTGAACTTATGTTCACGTAATTTGATACACAACATTATATTTTAAACTAATTGATATTTAACCAAAATTCTCTAATTGATATCCTAAACATTTTGTAACTAAAAACTTTGAGGTGTGAATGTTAAAGTGGCCAGTTCATTAGAACTGTGACAACCTGAATTAGATGCAAAAGTTAAAAACATTTTGTCCGGTACAATACGGATCAGTATGGTACGATACTCAGAACATTGGTAACGAATCATGTTTAAGAGGAAAAGTTCGAATTTTTATATAATTGACCTGCAAGTATGAATGAATATTATCAAGATAACACTTAATGTCATATCATAATCTTTAACCAGGCCATGTTAAGAGACAAAAATCAATCCGACCTGAATTTCTTTGAACCACACACCTTCCCTTCGATTCTGTATCACAACAGATTCCAACCCTTCCACCTCAGGAACATTTATGCATGTCCCAAGCCACGTCTCAGCCGATAAATACGAAACAGGATAGGACCAAAAAGAACAGGCTTTATGCGCTCTCTTCAAAGTCTGGATTTGGTCAAGTGCCTGGCAGAAAGCTGAACTTCAGTTAGCTTAAATACCAGATACCTAGAAAAGGTGAATACAAGAAGGCATTGCAGCAGGATGGAGTTCAATGTATTTAAAACATTACCACCCTAGTTTCACATAAGCAGAAACAACATACGACGTAGAAAGATACCTCAATTGCAATTATATTCGGCGTGAGACTTAATAAATTGTTAAGCCCCAGCTTGGCCGCAATATCTGCATCAAGGAAAGCTTGATTCTAATTCTCAGGGAATAACATGTAAACTTTAAAGATCACACAGAATACTATATACTTGCAATTCAGTAACAGATGAGCAATGATTTCAGCTAATTTTTCTGGACGTGTATGTTTTTAGCTACTTCACCACGTGTAGTTTCTAAATATCTAATCACTTCTTCAGGAGAATGTTTAAAATCTTTTGCTAAATAAGCATTAATTGTATTTTGTTTCCAATGATCAATTGTAATTCCCCAAATTTGTGGATCACATTTTCCTATCTTGAGTAATGGCTCATCTTTAAGTTCCAACTTTTACAAAATAATTTAAATTAATTAATTTAAGTTTAATTTATCAAATAAGTTATTCAAAATAAGATACATAATTTATAACTTTGTAATATATATTTGCAAGCTTGTTCATTATATACTTAAAATAATGATTATATATTTATTTTATTTTTTTTAACTCAAGTTTAAGTGGAAGACATATCAAAGGTTCTAAGTAGTACCATATGAGGTGATATTACATATTTGGAAAAAGAAATGTCTAACCAAAGACTAAAAAGGAATATCAAATACATAGACAAAATTTAGTCAACGAATCTTAGACCCAATATAATTCTTTCTCTTATATATAAAATTAATCTGATGAAACAAATACTAATACAACAATAAGATAATTAGTCTTTTTGGGGGTGGGTGAGTGAATAGTTTGTGTGGAGGTTGGGGGACTCGGCTGAAATTTCAATAATTAGGGTTACATAGATTAGTCTGCTCAAGAAGAAGAAGATGACGATGAATAGCGATGATAGTCTACAAATTATGTATAAAAGGTTTCAATTAGATTGATTTTTTTTTTGTAAAGCTGAGCAACTTGTAACCGCCATCTTTTAAATGGATAAACTTTCGGATTGACACAAATAAAATGATATTGTATGCATCACTTTTTAATTTTAAATTAAAAATAAAACAAATTGAATTTTGCTTAAGCCTATTCAAAATTTAAATTGCAAGCTTTGAGTTTTAAATCAGGTTAAACCTAAAAACTAACCCGACCCGACCTAATGAAAATCTTATTAATTTAAAGGTATTAAACTCCAAATGTTTTGAATTGTAAATATCATTCAAGTTGAACTTTATAAATCAAAACATATCAATACCTTTAAATAACATAAGAGTATTATATACTCTAAAAACAACGGGTCAGTCAAATTTAATCCCTATGATACGACCCAAATTCTAATCCGAGTTCAAATTACATTACATAAAAATTTCTTCAAAACCGTATCATTTGTCAATCCAATCCAATCTTAATCTTTATAATACAATCCAAACTTTAAAACAAATTCTAATCGAATTATAGTTGCATGATCTAAACATCTTCAAAACCTTCAGACCAAATTTGTCTAAAACATACGGTTTTACAAGAAAAAGTTGGGGCGTTCAAGCTGCATCAGATTGACAGCCTAAACCAACTCAACACAATAGAACAAATTTTAAGTTGATTCAACACAATTCAGTCAAGATTTCAGGTCGGGTCAAAATTTTGGACAGCACTCAGACCGATGAGGCTGGAAGCTTTTCATCAAATAAACGAATTATCAACGGCAAGTACAATAAATACACATTAAGGAATGAACAACAATTTGGTTCAGATATTAACACAGAATACAATATTTACATCGTGAAGATTTAAGAAAATAATCAGGAACATTCTTACATAATTATAACTAATCATGAGACCAAGAATATGAGTATTCTAGAACAAGGCAATTAATTTAATCTAATCACAACTTGTCAGAGGACTAAAGACAAGTTCTTGCTATTCAGTGTATGTACACGTACACGCAGAATAATTTCAATGTGTACCATCGGAAACCCATCCTGAGACCATACTTTCGTCCATGGGTTTTAAGCCACCACATGACCTAGCAACCGATTCAAATAGTTTTTCAATCTCAGGTGCACATCTTATGAAGGACCGATTCCAAAAATTGTATCTCGGATTCTGTACGGAAGGGGGGGAAAAAAAGGATTTCAGCAGATATAAAAAGAAAATGCACAAGAGAAAGAGTGGCATTAATTAGATAATGTGATACCGCGTGAAAGAAAGCAAAGATCATTAAATGACACATCTGGAAAGATCATCACCTTAATGAGCTCAATAAAACTTATCAGAAGGCCCCATGGATGGGGTCGATTAACGATTAGTCGCTCCAATAACACTCTTGTAATCTGCTCCTGGATGATCTCCTGCTGACAAGAACACGTAGTTATGAATTAGGAGTATCAGTTTGATGTTGCACCAGTTACTAAACCTATCACAGAATTGTAGTTGCATTGGATAAACTAAAGCAAATTGTAGAAAAACGAGGGCTTTACAGAAGTGATAAGTACAAGAACTTTCTTACCTGGTTAAATTCAGCAAACAAGTAAAGCAGTATAAAGGAGAAGTAATGTGTATGGTTGTTAGGATATCGTAGTTGATTGGCAATAGCATTTAAGAAAAGGTATCGGCCTTCAGTGTCCAGATCTAGGGCAAGAGTCTTGTAAATATCCAGTGCAGCATCTACTAGCAATACATTTAAGTTCGCAGTTGACTGTGAATGAGGTATTCTGGCTTGCATCTGTTGGATGGCCTGTAGTAATTGGAAAATCATGTTTTAGTTCATTGAGGTATTTTTAAAAAAATTTAAATAAAATACCAATTCCTCTTCTCGCTTCCCAGGAATTTCATTTTGAAAAATCAAAATCTAAAGCTCCACAGAATTAAATAAGTAAAACTCTAAATAAAGCAGTTTCCAGACAAAAATAGTGTCTAATCTGAACTTGACAAAAAGTTAACCTCTATAAGAAAAACAATAAACCAGATTCTACCTGCATTCCAGTGTAAAGCACTAGGGAATTGATCAGTGGTACATTGTAACGGGTTCCTGCAGATGAAGCTTCACTTGGCAAGAGCAGTAATCTCTGCTTCAGTTCAGAGAGAAATGCTGAACCTTGTTGCCTCGTCTGCAAAAATTGAAAGTTAAAATGACATAGTTTTGCACTCCAAATACAAGCAAAGCCCCATTAAGAAAGTAGTATTAACCTTATGTTTAGATATGACCAGAACTTTTTCAAAAACAAGTTCAAACAAGAGAAAAAGCAGAAGAGGAATCATACAACTGAACTTTAAAAGCTACTATCCCAGTTATGATGGGTTTGGTGATCCCATCTTTTAGAAAATAAAAACAGATACGAAGGAAGCCAAATTAGTTTTTCAGGAAGTGAATTGAAGTACCTTGAGATACTCGTCTACATCGGTTTTCATCTGCTTTACTCTAAGAGCAGCATCCACCTCCGATAGAATGTGAGGTGGTTCCCTGATCTCTGGAAGTAAATCAATCTGCAAATATGAAATGAAACTTAATCCTAACAAATCACTTATTCACTACAGGACAAACTTAAGTGGAATTTTTGTAAAAGATATTAAAATAATCCTAGAACTAATGTGCACCTTTAAGTTTGGAGTAGATGGATCAGGAAGCCTCATATTAAGGGGGAACGCACTCAGGATGATATTGCGCATTTGTATGCAGGTTGGAGGGATCATATCACAGAAGGTAAAATGATAGGCACAAAGGAACTCAGGAAAATCATGAAGTAGCACCAGTAGCACTCTCAGTGTACCTCTGTACAGAAATTGCATCTGCACATAAAGACAGATTAGAGAAGTATACTGGGATTAAAACAACTATTAAGAGGAAGCAACATACCGTAGATGGCATCTCAGCAGTCCTCAAAAATGGCTCCAAGAATTGAAACAAATCTACCAATAACCGCTGGACATAAGGCCAACCCTTCTGAGCATTTCCTGTGAGCAATTTCGGCATGAAGCTCCTATGACTTACCAACTCAAGCCATGCAAAGCTGAAGAATAACCATAATCAAGTTAGAAGATGAAAATGCTTGGCTGCAGGAGTGCAAATAGAGAATCCCCCATTTCTAGAATAAAACAATTTAGCGATAGAAAAACACAATTACATCTCTAGAGGATGATACACTTTTTCCTTTGATTAGCAGACACAAATACTTGGGGAAAGAAGGAATGATGATTATATAGGAAAAGCTGCATATTTCAATCTCCAACTACAAACAAACAAAACAAGAACAGACCACTAGACTAAATATCTCATAATATAGAATAATATATAAGCTCATTGGTAGTATTTCACATCTCTGCTGGCCAAATTGAATGCGCTAACCTGAATGCAGGAACTTTAAGGGGCTGCAGAGTATGGAATGCATCAGCCAAGGCTGTCAAAATCTGTGACAAATACAGTCAATGTTAGACAACAGAAATAAAAAGACTAAATAAACAAAAAAAAATCGTACCTGAAAGTTTGCATCATCATTAATAGGATCCAGGGAAACAAGGTCGAGAAACCAATTTATAAACAATCTGAAGTAGGGTCTTGGGTTGAAAGATGCTTTCTTCTCCTCAGACTCCTTATGCAAAAATTTCACGGTGACAGCCAATATCTGTTGCATACCACAGATATCATATACAAGAAACCATCGGGAAACGAAAAATATAAACAATTTGGTTTAAGATTAACCTTGGAGAAAAGAAACACTTTACTCGATCCTTGCTCCATCTGAAAACATTAAATACTAGTGTTAGTCACAAGATGAAACCTAGTTTAGAGAACAAAACAAAATTACATAGAAATCTTGCCTTCAGGACTGAAAATACAAGCTTTGCATAAATATCAATTGCAAGGAAGGATAGATTCTGCACTTGTTGAGGGGAAGGCAATGCGCCAGAATTTATCACCTCAGAAGATTGACAATGTTTGACAGAAACTTCCTGCAATTATAAGATAATATTAGACTGGTAGCTTCAAAATTATCCTTCGACATAAAACCAATTCAAGTCAAAAAAGAAACCGTAAGAATTCGGAAAAAGCGATCTGTCATATCATCCCCCTTCAACAGTCCGTTTTGATGTAATTGTAGTATATAATGAGTAAAAGCTGCATCATTTGCACCAGGCAGTTCACATATGCGGCACCAATCAGCAAATAGCATAGAGACCTATATAGTATAACACCAATATTAACAGTTTAAACAAACAATATGATAAAAAAGGGATTAGAAAAAGAAAATTTCCTAAAATTACTGTTCCTCTGAACAATTGGGTACATTTCAATCAGCCCATAACTTAAAAGGCATGGATGACAATGCATGTATGTGTGAGAGAGTAAGGCATGGATGACAATGCATGTATGTGTGAGAGAGTAAAGTGAGTAGAGCGCCAGTATAACTAGATTCAAGAACAAAATGGTTGCAAGCTAGAATTTATCATTCCCTCCTCCAAGCATGTGAAAAGAGAGAGTATTTAACCACCAAAAAGAAGCATATATAGCTCAAAACACAATATTTAGCGTCATAGCTTCCCCCAAAAAGAAAGGAAAATATATTCCTAAACTAGAAGTACCTAGCAATGAAATTATCATCAAATAAAGAACAAGGTAACTGAAAGCATCAAGGTAAGGAACCTGTTCACAGAAACCAGCAGGGTCTGGCTCAACAGATTCAACAATGCTACAGTCTTCCCTGTTACCAGTCCCCAGACTAGTAGCCTGTATCAAAAAGAAAAGGATTTCAGAACCACGAGAGAGAGAGTAACAAACCTATGGTAAGTAACAGAAATCATTCAAACCTTTTTCTCTCTAGATTGTTTTGCCTTGTCATCTTTTGCAACAGAGTTTCCAGCCAGAGAAACTGAACCAGCAGCAGGATTTTTAACAATCTCAATAAGATGTTGTACTGACTCAGGAGATCCTGGTTTTGCTGCAAGCTGTAAGTAATAAACAGTAAGAGACTCAAAAGAGAAAAAAATATGTCAGAGCAGTCTAACAAACAATGTAGACAAGCACAACCACCTTGGCTAATGCATCAACAAAATTGTGAAGTTCAGAAATAACTTTAGGCTCTTCAACAATCAAAGCTTGAATAAGGGAAATAGCAAAATCTGTAGCAGCTTCTGCACACATCACAAATTGGTCATTTGTCGTGAATAGCAAATCAGTAATGCAATCATCTATTCACATTAAAAACATACTATTTCTTCCCCCATCAATAAGTTTCGCCATATGAACATTGTACTCAGCAAGATTGAGCAATTCACTCCGTATAAGTCCAATCGTAACATCCTTATTGAATTTTCGCTCCTCGTCTGAGTAAATGACCTGGAAGATATAATTGTGCAGTAAAATTCTACCTCTGCCAACTGAAAAACTATAAGCAGCATTTACACAAGTAAAAGACATTGCATCTTTGCGGTAAGTTCTTATGGGACAAGAAGACAAAGTCTGCTCAAAGAGACAGGATAAAAACATACCCAGCTGGTGAGTTCTTTAACCACAAGTTTGCAAACATCTCGAATAGCAGCCAGAATAGCAAGACATGCATTAACATGAAAACTGTTTGATGCATTCTCGTATAAACCCTTGAAAACCTGTATCCAAGAACAATTTAGCAACTAATAAGATCCAAAATAATCAGTAAAATGATCCCTGGAAATTATATCATTATAGGAAATATGTAGCAGTAACAAAGGTTGATCGAAAAACAATTCTAACATGAAAACTTAATAGTCTCCAAGACAACAACGATAGACCTTTTGTGCTACAGCCAGAGCAGCTTCATCACGGCTAACACATCTGAGTATGATTTCAGGAACCTCAGCAATCAAACCCTGAAGACCAATCAATAGAAATAGTTGAACATGTTGCCCAGACATATCCCACAATTAATGTGCTAGAAAGAATACCTGAATTTCTGCGTCCCTGCCATCACTAGTGACAGAAGCCTCCAACTGAAACCATACATAAACAGTAAACAAGTTCACAAGTAGAATATTACAAGGATAAAAAGGCTAAAACTTGATGCCAGAGTTTGTATAGAATTTAAACAATTAAATCAAAATTAGTTTTGAGTTACAACACTCATGTTCCAGAGTGGAGACCATGGAATAGGGAGGAAGAGAACACACAAAAAGTGCAATCACTACATAGAAAATGCAAAGACTCAAAATCGACCTTTTGGGAAATGATCTGGTACTTGTCCAAAGCATCCCTTGTGCTCAATGAGGGTTCTGATATGTTACTATTCTGGCGCTCAGGAGGAACTGATGATGATGAAGGTAGTGAAGGTACTCCCAGCTCCTATTAACAGATGCAGTCATTCACATCAACCACCATTAACAAGTCATTAGCAGTATAACGCTAAACAAAAATATCATTTTCCAACCTTAAGTGCATCCATGGATGCATCCACTGGATGAAGTTCATGAGCAGTAGCACCAGTAGAAAACGTTGCATTGCCAGAATTATTTTCAGTATTTTGTGGGAGAACACCATCAGCCATTCCCATTTGAACGGTGGAAGTACTGAAACATTGAATATGCATTAAAAAAAATCATCAAATCAAATTTGCATCAAATTCCGAGAAAAGATAGATCACCTTAGAAGGGCCGCTGAATTAGACTCAAATTTCTCAGATGAAACATCCAGTGTACGTGACAACACATCAAATCCTATGTTTACTGGAGCAGATGAGTAACTCGTGCTAAGTTGTGCCGACGCCACACCATATGAACCAGCAAGACTAGTACTGCCAGAGAAGGTTGAAGAGCCAGTAGGAACAGCTTGTGAGCTCTGGTTAGATTGGTTTTGCCATGGCAGCCGAACAAAGTCCTGAGAAGGATGATGATAATGGAGAGGGCAGGACAGCAAATAACCAAATTAGCTTTCCTTTCAGTAGTTAATCCTCACAAGAAAGATGCAACAGACATACCTCATAAACACGCTGTTGAGTCACAGACAAATGACCAGGTTTAGGACGGAGGGCCTCAGGTATGATGCCCATGGACCCTTGTGTATAAATATTAGAATCAAAAAATGTTGGACCAACACCATCTCTATGTTTCCTTCGCAATGCAAGTTGCTGACGTATTTCCTCATCAATGACATGTATTGCCTGTACAAGGGAAAACAGTTGGAAATCCATGTAAACACTGGGGCGATGTGCAATGATCTTTAAAGTCCACGTAATGAATCCCAGATCAATAGGTAAAATGAGTCCGATAATAGATCACATTTCAACAACAGCTTTTGCAAAAATTTCCATCAGATTGATACAATCGATCCCATTAGCCATGTTTTTACTGAATAGAACATCACCATGCCAAAGCTAACACGAACAGTGCAGATCAGTTACTAGCTTCTGCTTGTTCACAAGTGAACTCAGTCAATTTGAGGTCTTTCCTTCTCATTGGTTATCTATAGCTTCCATATTAATCCGCAGACTCACTATTCCTTATACCACATTATCAAGTGCATGCTAGTTTTCATCACATCACATGTAGTGTTGCAGAACAGCATCCTTCTCACATATAACTTGACAAATACCTATACTTGCTGATATGACCCAATGTTATCAAGTAATGACTGTGAATTAGGAAAAGTTTAATCTATTTAGTTGCAGATATAGATCACAAATATGCACATTATGTGGTGGAACCAAGAGCTAGATAGATTCTTGAGGCAACTGCCTACAAAAATTCTCTGAACCATAAATGCTTCCTTATTATGCTCAAGAGTAGAAATCTATTCACCCTGTTGGAATGGGAAAAGATGTACCACTTGCAGATAAAAATTAGACACTACCTTATCAGTAGCATTCTGTTCAATTACTGCACAACCAAGGTCAAGATTGTCATTTGTAGCCAGCTGAACAGCAGGTTCCAAGATCTCACTTGCAATAGTCCCTTGAAGCAAGTTTCTTAATTGACTTAATATCGAACTGCGTAGTGGCTCCTGGAAAACCACAAAAACGTCAGCCAAGACAACGAAACAAGAGAACAGATACTGCAATATCAGCAATGAAAGACAACCTTGCATGTAACATGAGCTAAACTTCCAGCCAAACTAGCAACCATCAAGTGTGCAGCTTGATATATTCGACTCTCATCAGATTCCATAGCATAATCCTGTATTTACGGTGTTAGAAAGTGTCCTAGAAATTGTTAATCAGCTTTCTCAAGGTGGAAAATGAATGACTGAAATGGTGAATAGAAACAAGTGGGGAACAAGCAAACTAAACGGGATGCGCTGCAAGTAAAAATAGTAGAATCAACCAACATCGCAGACCCATATGATTTTAGTACAGCCAGCAAACCTTCAAAACAAGCTCCTTGGTTGTCTGAGTTGCTATAGAAACGCTACGCTGAACAATACCAGACACTATCTCCTTGATAGCTCTATCCATTGCAATAGGAATAACTCTGATACAAACAAGATTTGGAGATTATTATAAGAAGTAAAGCCCGCTGAATTGTTAAACACAAAAGACTGAGAAGGCAACAGTGTCAAACCTCTGAAAGTGCAAGTGAAATCCCCAAGATATTATTTTTTGGTTGACTATAATGTGACTTCCAATGTTAGGTATTGCTGCAGGAAGCTGCAACAAGTACAACATCAGATAATGGGTAAACATAGAAGTATATCATTATCTAAAATCAACAATGAAAAATGAAGATGATGATGAATCTCTCTCACAGAAAAAGGTGACTGGGATGGAGTAGATTGAAATAATCCTTGAGCTGATGGGAGCTGATCAGACAAGCCTAATGCACTTAGTTTTTCTTCCTCCATCAATGCACCTGAAGGGAGATGAACTGGAGCAGCATACTGAAAGCAGGAAGCAGATTAGCTTTATAACATATACCGCATACCTAAAACCAAGAGACTAAAAACAAAAACCTGAGATAACAAATGCGTGTGGCTGGCAGAGTTAGGTGGACTGGCAACCTCCAGTGGCATCTCTACATGATTCAACGGAGATATTATTCCAGATTTAACTTCAGCAACCATCTGTGATTGCACTGCTCCAGTATCTTTATTTGAAAAATCAGGATTCCCTTCAATCTCCCGTTTTCGATCCTTGAGAAGCGTAGTTGGGGTTATGTCTTTCAAATCTACACCAAGGTTCTTAAAAAGCACCTGATATATCACAAAGGTAATTGCATGTAGAATTATAGAAGAAAGACATTTTAGTATATTATAGAATGCAAATGGGGTTTTGAAACAACTCAGTACCTCTATGTCAAACTTGAGGTTCATTTTCAAGTTTGGCATTGAATAGATCTCCACGAGAAGTCCCAGTATACCCATAGTCCATGGATTGGGAGGTTGATACGCTTGACTGTTCTGGCATGGCTCCAAAATCTGTAAAAATAATTGTAATCAAAAAGTCACAGAAGATTTAGCTGAAGAACCTCTTTCAATCACCATCACAACCTTACCTTGGAAGTAAATGGAATCACAGCAATCATCAATCCCTTCTCATATGCCTGTAAGAATCAACACAAACAAAATAAAAAAAGCCCAAAATGTGGTAAAAACTTGCAAAATAGAACTTGAAAAATTAACACAAAGATTGCCTCAATGATATGCATTAACAAGACTGACAGCATTAATACTGCTTTTAACAACACAGATTACCTCTATTATCAAAGATTTGGGATCTATCTCACGTGCCCGTAGTACTTGGTTCCTTCCAATTGTCAGCTTCCCAAGCCAACTACCTAAATTCTTTAGCAAAGAGCGCTCTTCTGAACTTGATTTTATGAGTTCTGATCCTAAAAGAACCTGCAATTGGACATAACCATCGTATTAAAGGCAATTCTCACTCAATTTAAAATATAAAAAAAAGCACTTAGCTGCATTGAAAGGAGGGAGGGAGTTTATCATCCAAACCTTGCAATTTTCATAGGTTGCTTGAACTATTTCCTTGTTCAAAGCCTTTGAACCAACTTTATCAAGGAACTTCAAGTACAAGTCATGGAAATTGGGCTCAATGCTTGCTCTATAACAAAATAAATCAGTAGATGTTTCATGCACAATAGAAGACTAATTTTCTAATAATTTAGACACAAATCTGAATTCAGGAATACAGAAACAAATACACACCAAAGATGGAGCAAATTTCTGACCTTTTCATAACCATATATTGCGCAAACCAGGGATAGTATTGCTCCTTCAGGACATCAGTGAACTCTTTTGCCTTAGCCTCAATGTTTGCCACTGAAATGTTATTGATAATGAATGATATCTTGTCCTGTACCTCTGATGCTGGCGCCTGTAACCAAGAGTGGAAATAGGATTGTTTATAACAAACCAAACTAGCAAGAGAGGAAACAATGCAAAACAGTAATCACATGGTTTTAGATTGTTTGATCAATTATCAAGACCCAATATCAGAAATAGAATCTTCTAGGTGGATAAGGCAGCCTACGAACCCCAGAGTAGAACTGGATATCTGACTATTTATGTAGTCTGATGTTCAAAATTGTCAATTCCTAGATATCATAAAAGTTGTTTGAAGACATGACATATCTCGAATTCAAGATTTGAACTATCTACGGACTTCACGCAGAATGTAACCTATATACATGTCAGCAAAAAGACAAACCGTGGTACCTTAAACCATGCAACATGTAACCCTCATAAATATGCTGCAGTCACATAAGCCCCAAACACAATAACAGGGAAGACCATACCTCTATGGGTGTTTCTCTCCTTTCAGCAGCTGCTACAAGTGTTTCAATGTTCAATGCAGAGCCAAATCCTGCAATAGACAATCAAATCAAGATTTGCAGGACAAACAAACCATCATTAATAATTGAAGGGAATCAGTTTTATGCAGTAGACAGCAATTTTACGGGTAGATGTAGCTCCTCTCGAAGGACGGACAAAACCAGGGGAAGAAGATAACATAGAAGTTCCAGTAACAGCACTCTGCAAATTAAAAATAGATGGAGTTAGGGTAATGAAATTTAATTTGCACTACATTCGAAACAATTAGCAGCCAAAACATACTTTCTGAGCACTGGAAGCATCAACAGCAACAGCAGAAGATTGACCACCAGATACAAGTGATTTAGTATCAGTGGACGATGCTACAGGAAGTTTGTAGCGATCTTCAAGAGGGATTTCAAATCTCTGCTGAAGATGCAATGAAGAGGAAAGTTGCTGTCCAGGATGT
This sequence comes from Erythroxylum roraimae, assembly GCA_027568915.1. Classification (NCBI taxonomy): domain Eukaryota; kingdom Viridiplantae; phylum Streptophyta; class Magnoliopsida; order Malpighiales; family Erythroxylaceae; genus Erythroxylum; species Erythroxylum roraimae. The sequence continues at coordinate 24,118,191 of JAOSBL010000009.1, forward strand.
GAGACGTTAACACCATTGAACTGCAATAATAGCCCAAAAGAGTTAAGATGATTGCTCATTGACAATAGAATTGAGAAAAGGCCATGACCAGAGAAATATTTATAAGAAAGAAAATGAGAACCAAATTTGGATCAGTTCCATCAATTTCAACAAATCCAGGAAAAAGTTAGACAGCACAAAGGATTCCAGCTAAGTAGCAAATCATAAAACTGTTAAAAATAGTATTCAATTTATATTGAACTATAAACTTAAAATGACCATAATAGATACTGTTCTTACCTCAGGATTACCCAAGGTAACTTGAGACATACCATGGGCTTGAGAAGCTGAGCTACTAGTGCTACTGCTTCCATCAGACTCCAAATGACCAGACGAAATCCTGGCAAGTTCCCGTTCAATGAAAGCAACAAGATCCGCGTGAGTACTACGCAGATGAGAGATTAGCAATATATGGTTGCAATATTGTGGCCACTCAATTAGACGGTCGACAAATTGATCCAAAGCCTTGGTTCCAAACACAAACATCTGTGCATGCAACAAAGTCACCCAAAATAAGGCATAAAAGAAAAAATGGGGAAAGACACTCAATAATAGACAATACAGACTTTGGAATCTGGAGGTTTGCGAAGGGCATCCAAAACACCACGTAAGGCAATCCCAAGAGTAAGATGGGTAACAAGCTGGTGCTTGATAACGGAACCTGAAATAGTTGGCAATGACAACAACATAAACCTGCTAGAGTTACAAACCTATTCACAAATCAATATATTCCACAAAATCATGCTCTAAATAAGCAAATGCCAGAATTATTTATCTATTCCCAACCACAGCCAGAAGGTCTTTGATAGTTCCACATTATTCAGCCAAAGGTTAAGATCATCATATTTACCAGAAAACAGGATTGTAGCCCAGTACCAGAATGGGAACTCACCAAATAGAATGGCAGCTATTTTAAGTTGCCGCTCTGGATACTTTGGGAAGAACCGGTATTCCTCAAATAAATTACCTATCATGCACTCAAATATTGCATGTTCCCTGCCATTCATTTCAACATATCGTTAACTATTACTAGTACACACAGACAACAGATGGTCAGAAAAGGGTGACATAATCTCTGAAGCATCCTAGAATCCCAATTAACATAGAGCACAGGTCATTAGCTTAGTAATATGTGAAAACAACGCTCTGAGAGGCTTTAGTCCTGTCTTAATAATCTCAGGACACAGTGAAGTAGGTGCATCAGATGAAATAAGCCGAAAGAGAACAAAAACTAAAGGAAGAACTACGGGTTTAAAAAATACAACCATACCTATTTACGGATGATTCCTTAAACCGAGCAAGCATCTGAACCATTGATTCAATAGGCAACTGCCCCGAAAACATTTGATGAAAATAAGAGTTTGCTTCTGCCTCAACATCATCTGAATGTCCATCAGGGGCAGGTGAATCATCCGAACCACCATTTTGCATCCTTGGATTGGCACCCGTAATTGTCACATGCAGTCTCTCCAGTTCCTCAGAAAGCTCAGTAGAAATAATTAAGCCAGTGTGAGCACCAAGGACCTGATGCAAATATAGAAAAAGAGCACCCTCATGGTTCACATACTAAATCCAGTGAGAAATGGAAAAAGAACTAAGTGTCAGGAAAACAAAAAAGAACCTTGAAGAAGGTAGAGCTACACTCAGAGTAAAGCTCTGCAATGGCACCCGCTTGATGAAAAGTTTTGCCAGAAAAATCTCGTGATCCTGCATGTCGGATTTCCTTTAAAAACTTGAGACACTCCTGAAATATTGCACAGATGTCATCAAGGGAACTTTAAACACAAGTCTAATAAGATCTTAAAAGCACAGGTCTAATAAAATCTTAGAATCTTAACCACAATATTAAAACAGGTCTAATAAAAGCTTAAATTTTTTAATTTTGAAGTTATTAGATCCCACACAATCAAGGTGGAAGAAAGATCAACTAACACATACCTCAAAGAAATAATCCTTGTATGTAATTAGATTATTAGTCAGCCACTTATCAAGGTCTAAAACTTGTTTTCGTGAAGCAATGGCAGCCAGCCTGATTGCAAAAGGACAAGGAATTGCATCCAGCACTGACAGAAAAATCTGCAAGATCAACAAGATACACATAGATTCAATACATTGGAAATTTCAATGAACAAAGAAGCCAGAGAGTTTAAAGACCCAGAATTAGTTTAGTAATGCAACAAAGTTTCAATAAAGACAGAAAGGACAGTTAAAAGTTGGAATTGCACCAGTGCCATATCAATAGTAGAGCATCAAATTGTTCTACAATAGATGTTTGACATACCTTTAGTTCTTCACATAAATCCAGTATTACGATCAAGTTGTCTGGATCAGTGTTGTATGTATCAACAAATCCACGTAAAACCAAATTAGGATTCACATGCCAGAGGTAAAGGATCATGCTGCTACCAGAAGTACTTCGAACTAGCACAGGGAAAACTGTTGAACACACTTTGTTTTGAAGAAGATTATAGGCAGTCTGCAAAGTGAGGAGCAAAATTATCACCTAAAAAGCATGGAATATAAAAATATATGAATTCTCCGACTGCTGATGAAAAAAAGTACATTGACATGTGATAGCCCAAGAAGCAAGATTTCCGGACAGTGTCTAAGAGGATAATCCAGCATGGATTGAACTGATGTAGCATAACCCCTTTCAGCCAGTTGACAAAGCACATCCAAAAGGTCGAGACACAACCACGCCTGATTTGTCTGTCCTACTTGAAGCTTATGCCCATGAAGGGCATCAACATATGCCTAAAACAATTAGTAACATATAGATTCATAGCTCAGTAGATACTCCTGAAATGAAAAGCTCAACCCGAACTATGTGAACAAGATCAAGAAAAGCCCTTGTAAAGGGGGATAGCCAATCCAATTGCTATATAATAGCAGGAGTAGGCTCAAACAAACAGACATAAACCTTCGAAAAGATACATAGAATACATAAAAGAATAGAAAATGGAAGTTATGAGAAGCCAACTAGTTACAACCAAAGAATAAGATGAGAAAAGAAAAAGAGGTGCATAGCCAATCTAATTGTCCAGGAGTAGGCTCACATCAAAAAGATATAAACCTTGGAAAAGATGCATAGAATACATAGAAGAATAGAAAATAGTAGTTATGAGACGCCATCTAGTTACAACCAAAGAATAAAACGAGAAAGGAAAAAGAGGTGCACACCAGCTGCCTTCCAGAATATGCAAAAGTAAACAATTCAGGTGGTGCTGATACAGCATGCTTAAGAAAGGATAATTGCCCCTCAATATTCTTCCACACATTCCCACAAATAGCATGGAGAGGGAATGGATCCTACACAAGTTAACTTAAAATTAAAAACCACAGCAGCGGGAAAACATTTTAAACNNNNACCCAACACTAGAAACATATCCAGCAGATTGTAATTTTGAACCATAAAAATTTTATACCTGGCATGCACATTTGTATGCAGACATGAAAAAGCGAAACACGTCTTCATTAGGAATGTAAAATCCCTCATGATCCAAGTTCTCAATGACTTGTACCCAGTTGGCAGAAGGAGCCTACAGAAGAGCACAACCTTCATAACCCTGGAATTCCATAATCAATGTGTATAAAAAAAGTAACAAGAGAAAAACTCACAAGCTCCTTGATTGTTTTTACAATAATCTCAACGTTCCAGGAGCTTAACAATGGAATATCATTCGAAACGCTACAACCAAGAGCCAAAAGTAATGAAGAAAAAGTGCCATGATTGTCCTCAAGACCAGAATGACTTCGGGCAATTGTTACAAGTATCTTTGAGATCGTAATCTCAGTTAGAGGTTGAAAAAGAGACAGAATCTCTTTGCAATGAGCGGTATCAAATGTGCATCCATAGCCTAATTCTTTGACAACATCTCCCATGCTCATCTCCTTCTGTATATCCGCTAGAAGTTCATCAAATTCACTTTCTTTGGTTTCATGGAAAAGATCCATGTTCCTGCACCAGGGAAAGCTAATAAATAACATATTCCAGGTCTGTCATGTATATAAAAAATTTCCAAAGGCTGACAAATGAAAGACAACTACAAGGAGTGCGAGAAAGGACCTCAAAAAGTTTGTCTGACGCAATTCATCAGGCAGTAATGGAGTCAAAACAAATGGGATAACATCTTCTGAATGAATTAGGGATACCATCTGCATAAACCGGTCCACATAATTGGACAAGGCTGCGGACTGCTGAAGGAACAAAACAATGCCCTGAATTTGCTCTGCAGATTTTACTGAAACAGGATGGGTGCACAATTCCTCCACATAAGCCATGCAAAATCTCTTCCCTGCGAAGCAGCAAAAAAGCTTGAAGAAGGGATTAGAAAACATAAACCAAGAAAGATAACATCACACAAAAACCATATCACATTAAAACTAAAACTGCTCACCGCACATCCGGGTTTCAATGTTCTCAGAATCTGATAGTGCAAGACCAATGCCAATTTTTTCAAACAACGATAACCCAAAAATATTTGACAATTGTTCTAGGAAGTGTTCGTTGACCTCCAAGAATCTCAGTGATTGTGAAAACACTGTGCCGAAATTTGGTTTTTCCAGCAGATACTTGAAAATTGACAAGAGAAGCAGCTCCGCTTCTGACTTTGCAGAAAATAGAATTTCCAAGCAAGCTTGAAGAGTGAGAACGCTGCCCTCAATTCCATGATCAATAAACTGACAAAAATAACACAACTACTCAATCAGTAAGCCCAACAAAACCTTATACATACCCACTAAAACGCTAACCCAGAGAATTATGGAACTAACTAATTTTTGCAAATGATAAGAATTTATAGAGTAGACGCAGGAGTTCAGTTTCTCTATCACACGTTCTGTTTCCCTCAATAACACGCCCAAACCAAAACGAACTAAATAAAGAGTAAACTCACGAAAATCGACGAAAAAAAATAACAATATCATCTTCGACCTAACCCAATTTTTCTTACCCAAAATAACAAGAAAATAATCCACGTTTAAACCAAAACTAAAGTAAATGTCTGACAAATTTAGGGTTCTAGCGAGTTGACGATCAATGCACCAATTGAAGAAAAAGAAAATGAAATCTAGTAGAACCTCGCAGAGCTCTTGGAAAATGGAATCAAAGTTGGCTTCGTTCAAGCTCTGAATCAAGAACCGAATCTGAGCCGGGAGCGTTGACGATAAATTAATCAACATGATGAGAGAAACTGACAGCCTAGGGTTCTTCGGGAAAGCAGTGTTGCCTGGGGAAGTGAGATTTGGGAATTTAAGAACACTCAAAGAGTCGGCCGATGGAGGACGATAGTCAAAATCAAGAAATGCTTATCTTAGAGCAAAACAGATGTATGCGTGAAAGTTACGCGTTCAATTATCCGCGGTCATTTTATATTGTAATTGTCTGTGTCGGTTATAGACAATATAAGAATTCGTACCAATATATAGACATAGAGTTACTATAGAAAAAACTTGTACGAATTTTTATATTGTTGATCTCATAATTATTATTTTTAAAAAATAAAAATTATTTACAAGGATAACAATAGGCTAACCTATAGGCAGTTTAATTAAATTTTTTAAAATTAAAAGTATAAAATAATATTTTTTTAATTAAATTCGAATTCAGATTGTTTAAACTCAGACCTACTCAAAACTTAACTCTTAAAAAAAACCAATCATATTTTTCTTAAAAAAGTTTGGTCTCAAACTAATTTGGACCTAATTTAACCCATAAATCGAGCCATTAAAAATACTTAAATTTAAGTTTATGACTAACTCAGTGTCATCCCTAATTATTTAAATTCATAATAATAAAATGCTTAATAAATTAAGTTTCAAAGTAATTAACAGAATAATAAATTAATAAAAATTTGATAATATTCAAACCTTAATAATTATTACAAATTCTTGATAAGTAAGTTTAGAGAAAAAGTTCATATTTGAACCAATTTTAATAAATAAATCATATATAATCAAATATAAAATTATACTCAAATTTGAATTAAAATATAATAGAAAATTGAATGATATCAAAATTTAAGCTTAAAACACCTTTAGGATATAATTTTTTTATATGTCTCAACCAAGTTTTAATTTTGATTAAGATATAATTTTTTTATATGTCGATTTATAAGAGAAATTATACAATATTTTCTTAAATAAATAACTAATTAAGTTAGTAATAAAATTATTTTAAAAGAAAACAATAAATTTTTCATATAAATTAAAATAAATAATAACTAAATCAAAATAAGTCATTTTATCTTAATAAAATAATAAAAAATGGACTTCATATTATTCAATGTGCTCCTCAAATATAAATTAATTATTATGTATATAATAAAATAGATTAAAATAATTAATATACTTTTAAATTTGAAATTTATATAATTTTACAATATCAACAAAAAATATAAAAATTAATTATATTACAAATATAGTTTCTTTTATTATTATTTCCATTAACGTGGAGTTTCATATAAATTAAGCCAATCTATATTAGTGTACACGTGTAAAGTTTAATAAATTAATAATTATATAAATTAGTTAGATTCAATTTATAATAATTTATCACAATAAGATTAGTGATAAAAGTTTATTATAAATTACATTTACAATAAATTAATATTATTAATATTACAAATTAATTGTAATTTAAATTTAAAATAAAATTTAGCCAATAATTCTAATGGTTAAAATAGAAGAGATGATAGAAGAATAATAAAATTAATTAATTAAATTACCGCGGTAAATTTTGCAACACATGAGATGGGTAACTTTGATGGAATGAAAAGAACCCGATTAAGCCGGTTCGGGTTTTAGAGGTCCGGAATAAGTAAACAAACAAAATGCTCGGTTGAACTCCAGGAGTTAGAAAATCGACGTTTTTAATGGCGACGGCGTCAGAATCACCACCGGAGGAGAAGCGAAGCCCGCCGTCACCAATCGGCGACGTAGCTTCGACGATAAAGTCAAAAACCCTAGAAGAATTCACTCCCTGGATCGACGATGCAGTTGAACAAGCTCTCGTCTACCAAAAGACAATTGAAGAGACAATCGATGCCGCCACTAAAGCCTTTAGATCTCGCTTGTCGGAAATACGGTCCACTTCTTCCGCTCACTTGCAGCAAACACTCGTAAGTTGTGATTTTCAATGCATATTCAAAATTTTCACGCGTTGTCTGGTCCATTGATGTTGTAATTGCTATGATTGATGCATTCAGGCTTCTCTGGAAGAAGTTAAAGCTCAGTTTGGTGTTTACGAGGCCATGTTGTTTGGGAATATTAAAGGTTTAACTTTTAGGACATTTGACTTTCTTCTGGATTTAACTGTGATGCAATTCTTAGCTTTCGGACCTTTTTGATGCAGATGGTGTTAACATTGCAGCAGCACATCCATTAACTACAAGCGGGATTGGCATTGGATTGGGACTTGTTGCTCTTAAGAGTATGTTCATAGATATTACGAGTGCTAGTTGACAGGAAGTTCTTTCGCTTTGATATTTCAGGAAAATGCAAGTTAACCTGTCTGGCATTTGAATCTCTCAAGACTCATATGAACTCTAGAACGTGTATTAGGCAGCATATGTTAATTATTCTCTAATAGCTAAAAAATAAGAGACAGTAACAGTTTTTACTTGAAATGCAGAGCCAAGGCGTTTTCTGTATTACAGTACAAAGCGGCTTTTTTTAAGCGAAGAGGTATACATATATACTCTCTTCTTCTACTAATCATGAATTAATTGGTCATCAGAAACAATTAAATGTCTATGACAGGGATTTAAGAACAAACCATGTTAGGATCTTGTTATATTTTACACAATAATTGCACCTTGTGGTGCTAATACAGTTTCAAATGCCTTTAAGTGATGGGATTTCAGGTGCTTATTTTGCAATTTGTTTCAGGATTGTATCTGTAAAAGAGTTTGATCCAGATGTTGGATGTAATCAATGATGTTTGGTGATTATAACTAGATAAAATATCCTTGTTAAAGTTTTAGGCAATCACCATGGATTCATCACGCATGCATCTTTGGAATTAATCACTTTTGAACATTGTTTCCTTCTGCAGTCTATGCTTTCTCAAGCTGATGCTAAAGTGAAGGAATTGCGACAGTCAATCAGCTTCTTGAAGGTTGAAAGTGAGAAACTGGAGGTAGTCTTCCCTCTTTTTTGTTTTGTTATTGACTTGTTCCTAAGAAAGTTTTTCATCTTGTCTACGACCTCTTTTTATTTTCAGTGCAATCTAATATAAGAAAAGTACCAAGTCTGTGCTTACATCAGATTATTTGTTTTTTTATTTCAACCAAGCATTTCTTTGGATGAAATCATTAATATGCTACGATGCTTTTCCAGAGGAGGGCGTCTGCAGCAGAAGAAGAGTTGATTCGTGGAAGGACAAAACTCAGGTTTGTCTTGGAACAGTGGATATTTTAATGTCTATTACGTACTGTTGGGCTGATTTTTAGTTCTCAAACTTTTTCTCTTTTCCCTTCACAGACAAGCTGGGAAGCAGATCCAAGGTGTAATCCGGTCAGCTTATAAGATTGAAAGACAAGCAGCAGGTATGGATCCTTTATCTTTCATATTTTTGTCATATCGAACGACTTATGCTTTCTAAATGGAACAACAATCAATATTGGAGTTGGATATTCACCAAAAATGAGTACGGTTTTGGATGATGGCGTATTTTTGTCTTCAACAGGTAGACATATCTCCCAAAAGTTTTTTTTTTCCCTATTGTGACAGGTTTAAAGGATGTACTTAGGGAACTTCCCAGCAGAGAAGCATCTAGATTCCGCACACAAGTATGTGTTCTAAGTCTCAAGATTTTTGCGTCTGTCTTTCAAGCTTCATAGTATCAATTTATTTCTCGAAATTGAAACTGGAGTTCTATGAATTATGTTAAATCTTCACAATCATCTCCTTTCTTCATGAAGTTCTTAATGTTCTTAAATGTATAGAGTTTAATGCCATTCTAATGAGCACTTTTTCCATGCTGGTGCGATATGATTTGGCTGGCAGGTTTCAAACCTTGCTTCTGAGGCAAAGCAAGAAAAGAACGCTTTAATCAAGGAAGTTAACAAAATCAGCAACTATGGGATCTCCGTCTGAGAATGCTAGTTGCTTACAGTTCCACATACAACATGCAAGAGAATGAAGGCTTCTGGTCTTGAAGTTCCCAGTTTAGAATTTTTGCATTTAGGAACAACTCCAGATTGTCCTATTGTTCACCAGTTCTCATTTTCCATACTCTGCTAGTTTATACCATTGGGTCATCATTAGTTGGGAATTGTTTATCGGCATTCCACTCTACACATAATTCAGGCTCAAAATTTTGCCCGTTGACTTCGACCGGTTTTAGTAGATCAGTCCTGAAATCTCGAAAATCCTGAAGCCCGACAGATTTTGGGTTCGAGCCTAAGCCAGAGGCCCAGACAGCCTGATTGGGTTCAGATCCAAGCTTTTGATCAGACTTGAACTTTTTAAAACAATTCAGGCTTTAGTTGAGCCTTATAAGGCCCAACCTGGCCTGTTGCTCATGCATAATGACTGGGAATAAAATGGGCTTGATGGTCTATTGGCCCGTAACTTTCTGTGACTAGATCCATATTTGTCTAATGACGGGGAACTTTTTAAAACAATTCGGGCTTGGGCCTCAAGCCCGATCTGTTGCTTGAGCATACATCATAAAGCGGGCTTGAAGGTCTATTGGCGTGTAACTTTCTATGCTTAGATCCATATTTGACTGGTGTTTGGGAAATTGGCAGTGCTTTTACCGTGGAACGTCACTCTCGTTTCATGAATTTTACTTCCTAAGACCTCTCTCTTTCAACATTGAAATGAGTTCAGAAGAGAACATAAGAACTGAATAGGGGACGTCACTGGTAGTTGAAGCTTTAAAAGCGAACAAAGAAGAAGAATTTTTTAATAACCAGCAGTTAAAATTCTTTTTATCTATTTTCCTCTTCTTTTTAATTTTTACCACCTTCCCTTTCAAAACGAGCAAACAAATTAAAAACCAATGGTAAAAATCTAGATTTGAGTGATTCCTTTTTCAACACACCGTTGACATATCAAATCAAACGCTTGACATCACGACAGGTCAGCGAACGTGGAAATTTTGATGGTGGTAAACGCGTTGTGATTCTTCTTGCCGTTGCTGCCTCAACATTTCCTTCTGTCTCCGGAGCTCCATCACCTTTCGGTGCGAGTTGGAGTGCTGAGTCAGCACAAACGTCGGGCTCGCAGCGGGTCGGTATTCGGGCACCAGCCGACCCGACTTGAACCTCACACCGCAAGCGTTGCATAGGGTTTTGGGCCCCTGCGGGCCCGTCCGCCACTGTGGAGTCTTCTCGGAAGCGCAGTGCGTGCACCGGCGCACTCCTCCCTCCGCCGTAGGAGACGGAGCTCGCTTCGTTTCCTTCTTCGGTTTGGACTTCGCCCACGTAGCAGCGGCAGCGTCGGTTGTTGCCGAGCGTTTGCTTCGAGTTCCCGAAGCGGACGACGAGTCGGAGAGGACGTTGATGGTGGCGGTGAGTGGATTTGGAGGGAAGTCGTTGAAGGAGTCATCTACAAATTGCGACAGCCACTCCAGCTCCGCCACGTCATCACTCTACAAAAACACCCCAAACCCCCAAAAAAAAAACTGTTTCATAAAACATAAATAAAATTCGAAAAACGAACGAAGAACATAACTCACTGTGAGACATACAGGAACGCAAAGGTGGTCGGTGAAGTTAGCAGTGGAGATAAGGGGATTGATGGAGGAGAAGCTGTGAACGGAGGGAAGGTCCGCCGGAGGTAGCTTGTGGTGATGGTGGTGGTGGTGGTCGGAGGAGGAGGAGGAGGATAGGCCGTCGTCGTTGGAGAAGTCAAGGAGGTCATCAATTGGGAAGTAATCAGTGGTGGAGTAATCACACACGTCCATTTGTTCTTAGCTCTGTCTCTGTGCACTGAACCGCGAAGATAGAGAGACAAAATGGGGTTGAAGAGAAGAAGGACTCTGATTTAATATTAATGGCAGGTGGTGGAAGAGATAGATAGAAAGCGAGGCAGGGAGCAGAGGAACGTGCAGGGAGTGTGTAAGTGAGCGAGCATGCAGTTAAAAGATACACTTCTCTCGCTCTAGTCCTAGACCACCATGTGAATTTTATTTTATATCCGTGTAATTATTTTTAAATTCATATTTATGAATAGAATAATATTTTAATTATATAATTTTATTTAAAAAGACAAGCAAAATTAGAAAAAGGCTGCGTCCGAATTATATGATTAGGTGATAATTATAATCTAATCCATATGTATACTTCAAAAGATGTCGGCAAAAGAGTTTATTACACGATACGATCGCAAGAAACGAAAGACGAAAAGCTTGACGAGAACAGTAATTACGTCAAGCACTCGGATTAAAGTTAAAGAAGGAGAACACGTGGCAGTTAATGGAGTGTGCGGGGACCGGACCGAACCCCTCTTTTTTTCACTTTGCATAATTTTACGCCGTCTGCGAGTCTACGGGTTTCGAAAAAAGAAAGGAAACGAAAACTCGTAACGGAAGCAGCTAAACAAGGAAAGAAATAAGGGAAACGGAGGGGTTGCGCCGTTACGTTTGTTTCCCGCTTTACGTAAAATTAAGTCTATCTAGACAACTGGCTCCAGCTGGATGCCGTCTTTTTCTTGCCTTCTCTCTCTCTATCCACATCTTTCTCTTTCTTGAGCCCACTATATCTATCGGTTCATCTCATTTATTTCAGGTATAAAAGATATGCTGATTACATATAATTCAAGTATTTTTATTTTATATTTTAATTAAAAATAATGATAAAACATGCAATATAAATATTATATATAAACTAATTAATATAATTATCCAATTTAATTGACTTAATTCAAGTCAAATTATTACAATTAAATTAAATTGTAATAACATTTATATTTTAAATATTATTTTTCAACTATATTTGAATATATCATAAACAACTCTTTATCACGTAAGAGTAAGAATATGTAATATTGTATCTTTCCAAATTTCACATTTTAGCTAAACTCAGTATTTTTTTGGGTCTTTGATCAGAGTAGATTTTAACATGTTGATAAGATTGCATATTATCGGAGCTCTCAGAATTCGCGTGGATTTTAACATGTTATTGATTACGACGATGATATATTATTATTATTATTTAATTAAATTATAAAAAAGTTGTTTAAATAAAATAAAAATTTGAAATTAATTTTTTAAAAAATTATATAAAAAAAAGACAACCCAAATCCCATTTTTAAATAAATTATAGATAAAGTTGATTTTTATTTTTTTATTTCTAAAAACTTCAGAATATAGTAGTAAAGACAGGCACGTGTGGACCAGAAGGGGGTGGGTGGGTGGTTGGCTGTGCTGTGAGATTGAATGTGTACAAATGAACGAACTGGATGCGCAGGGCCACAGGAAGATGAATCCATTAGCATGTAATTATTTATGATTAATTGATCATGCATGCTTCTCCAGAACGTACTGACCGTACGGTGCTGTCTTTCTTTTAGAAGTACGATTGCTTTTACCCTTTATTGGTTTTGATTGATTTGATATAAGAAGGACGCGTTCTTTTGATTGCGAGTTAAGCCTCATATTCCATTCCGTGTGCGCGCACATTATATCGTCGGTTACGGTATTTCAATCTTATTGTATTAAATTATATCTACGTACTTATATAATTTATATAAATATATGAATAATTTATTACTTATTCATGTTTATACTTGAAATGATTTAAAACGAAAGTAATGCGGAATGCCTGATTTTGATTTCATCCCTGATTTTGATATCGTTTCCGAGCTCCAAACGATCACGAATCTTCTAGGACCTTTATGAAAAGTGTTTACTGACATGTGATTTAAGTCTTTTTACAGTTTTCTCAATACATAAGCTCTCTTAATGAGTCAGAGAATTTTTATACTTACGATTGATATGAGCAACTGCAGGAGATCTTAACCTTTATATATAGCTTCCATATTATGCTTCTCCGTCATAAGATAAATATGGGTCTGATCTACACTAATTGGGATCTATTTTTTACCCGAACTTTGATCCATTTATTTAAATAATTTATTGGTCGCTTTATTTTATTTATCTGAATCAAATTACGTAATTTAATCGATAATTTATTAAAAAACTAAAAAATACAATTAATAATTGTCCAATTTAAAAAAAAGAACAAAATTATCCTACAAATAAAATTTAATAGAATACGGTAAAAACATCCTAATCGAAATAGAAAATATGTTCTTATAGGTGTTGGTCTCCTATCTTATTTACGATCCGAAAACAAATTTCATTCTTTCTGTTGCTAATAACTAAAAAATGGAATTTCATTGGAACTATTCAATTATAAAAATTTTAAATTATTAAATTTATTTATTTTAATAATTTTATTATTAAAATTTAATAAATTGGCTAAAAAATTTTAATGAATAAATTTTATAAATTAATTAATTTTTATTTAATAATTTTTAATTAAATTCTACTACCTTCAATACACAAAAATAATCTTTTATTTATTAATATTTTAAGATATTCGGCTTCATATATACTAATTTTATAACAATTTAATATTAATTATTTTTTAAAATATTTTATTTTATAAGTTTAATTTTCCATCTATTTTTTAAAACGTTAGGTATGGCGTTTTTGGCTCAAACCAATAGGTCTCCATCTATAGACCTCTTGAAAGTCTCTAACCTCTGAATGGACGATTTAGTTAGTGGAATAAGCTATTTTTAAGACTCCTTTAATTTTATAAATTACAAATTCAAAATAAAGTTAAGGACAAACTAAGGCTCTCTAGGGGTAGTCGAGTTAATATAATGGAAGGGTATGAGATCAAAAGGATTTGTGTTCGATTCTTCGTACTTACCTTTTCTTGATCAAGTTTGTCGTACAAGACTTGTCTAATACAGAATACCTAATTAGCATAATTTGTAGATTATTACGTCAATTTAAAAGTTGCTCTATCATATTATCTATTATTGCACCATTCAACGAGATTTATACTGAGTGTTATTGTTGTTGTTTCCATTATTGCATCCATATAATTTGTTAGGCATAAATCTCCTGGTTTAAAAAATTAAAAAATTATTTCATATTTAAATTTTTCTCATATATTTTGATTAAAAATATAATAAAATACACACGATATAAATATTATATATAAAATATTCGAATATTGCTGAGCTCTTAAATTTGATTTAAATCAATTAAATATGACTTAAATTAATAATTTATTATAAATATCTCAAAATTATTAATTTAAATTGTATTTAATAATTCAATTCATATTTTTATCAAGAGTATTTTATCATTATTTTTAATTAAAAATTTTGAATCTAAACTTTAAGTAATTTACCTTTTTTATTTAGCAACTGGAATTGGTTAAATTAATGGTTTAAAGTCAAACGGTTTAGTGTGGGAGATGATAAATAATTGCGCCATCCATAGTTGTAAAGGGTCTTTTAGCATTGGTAGGGGAGACCTTGAATGGCGTGATGATCCCATAGTCAAGGCAGCGCACGTGGAAGATCATGTGCATAACATAACTTTATTAAACAAGCGTTGGGCCAGGAGAGTGAGAAAGATAAGTTAACTAGAAACACCATTTTTGGCATAAAGGATCTCGTGCTAAGGACAAAATTATTTTGATCTTTAGTTCAACATACCACTTTAGAAAGTAGCACATGAATGAACTTGATGTGTAATATTCAGTAATTAATGTAAGAACACCATTAAGTGGTTTTTGCAAGTGGTACTTATTTCATAAATCTTACTCCCTCCTATTTAAAACAAGTGTCGTTTTAGAGAAATGCACACTTATTAAGAAAGTTAATGAAATGTCTGATATACCCTTATTAATTACATGTTAAAATGCCTTGAAAATATAATCTGTGTAATTGAGATGTAAGAGAAATTAAAGGGTAATTTTGGAAGTAAAATCATAAATATGCATAAAAAGTCACAAACGATACTTATTTTAGTATTACTAATACGATAACTCAATTCAGCCCTTAAATGATTCAAATCAATTAAATTTGACTTAAATTAGTGATTTAAAATAAATATAATAAGTTATTTGTTTTTTTTAATTTAATTAATTCAATTTAAGTTTAATAGATGAGTTAAATCGACATTTAAATAATATCGTAACCAAACAAGTCCTAAGTTTCGGCTTGATAAAGTTGACCAATGATAGGGCACTTGTCAAACAAAAAGTATACATTTTCACACCTTTCATTTTGGGTTCAGACCAGTTGTTCTCGATATTCTATGCCTATCCTGTTTCATGAATATCTATCTATTTAATTTTTGTAAGTTTCATTTATTAAACAAATAGATGCTCCTAAAATACGGTAGGGATACAGTAATAGAAACAGGTGACTTGTTATCTTCGCTTTGTAAAGCGAAAAAATACTATTATTTTTGGACCACTTAGTGCAATTGATCTCTCCTAATTCTTCATCGAATCACAAAGATTAAGGTTAGATTCAGACAAGAGGTCGGTTAGCGAGGGATCTAAAGATATTTAAAAGGTTGCTCAAGGGATGGTTCAACTTATCCCTTAGTGGTTTATTAATTTTAAAGTCTCAATTTTGAATATCATTTTAATGAGCCACCGCCTACAAATTTTTTTATTCTATCCAAAATTATGCAATTCAATTATATAACAACAATATCTAAGTAAGGATCTCATTAAAATGTGAGATCTTAAGAGATGCATAAATATGCAATTTTATTCATAATTAATAAAGAAGTTATTTTCAATAAATAAAAAATAGATTTTTAAAAATGATTTAAAAAACAATAGCTAAATACATAAATAAATAGCTTCATAAATAATAAAAATCAAAATAAAAGTAACTAAATAAATAATCGATGAGAATAAATAAAATATGAAACAAATAAATAAAATAACTAAAGAATACAATAATAACAACACCTCCGTGCACAAAACTTTTCGCTTTTTAAGGGTTGAAAAAAGACATTAATTGTACGCAGTTTTTTTCTTTATGTTTTATAAAGAGGTTATTTTCGTGATTCGAACATGTGACATTTTGGTCATAAAGAAACAACCTTACTAGTTACTCAAAGATTCACCTTCAAATAAAATAATTAAAGAGCAATCGGGGGAAGCAAAGTATTTAAGTTAATTAAAAGATGTACAATCCAATTGTATTGCATAATTATTTAAAAGACAATACTAATGAATCATTTCCTCTTTATGCTACGATATATGTATATATAAAATAAATTCTAAATACACAAACACCTATATTATAAATTCGAGTCACTGAAAAAAAAAAAAGGAAGAGAGAAATTTTTCCAGTTGATAATCCTCTAGTCCTCTGGATATGCTTTTTGGTCGGATCAATTACAGATGTCTCGCTTTCAGCGACAATGTGGGAGTTGAAGCTACTAAGGAATCTGAGGCTGCTGAGAACCTGATGCTAAACAGGGCCAGTGATCAGTTAGCAGCTAACCAATCAGTATGTGACGATTTCTTGTGCGTAAAAGTGTTCAGGTTACGTAGAAATCTGAGGGATCTTAGAATTTCAAATCTACTTCCTCTAGAACTCTTAAAGTGAGTCTTAGAAATTTAGGATTAGTCTAGCAAAAGCTAGAATACCTAATGTATGTATAAATAAAATAAAATAAAAGATACCTTACGGTTATAAAAGAAAATTAGCTTAAAAGGTACGTAGAGGCAGAGCATGAATGTAGGTAAATTCACATGGAGCATACTTAATGGGGCGTGTCGGTGGATATGGCTAATGGGACCCAAGAAAGCGGCTAAAGAGCACATGGATCACGTACATGAGAACTAGAGGAGAGACTATTTACGGACAAGAAGTGAAGAAACTCCTTGAGGTCCAGCTGACTTACGTCGGTGTTTTAAAGAGTCAACTTACATTGTAGTTAATGTTCAACTTTGTTACCGACTTTAACTTTCCGAGAATCTAGGAAATATCGTGTTAGAATTTACATATTTTATGTTTTCTGTTCGTTTAATTTAGGACAAAAGAGGTGGAAGATGCACGTGTGTCCATGTGGGATTTGTGATTTCATTCGTAATCGTCGCCAAAATTCTCAGTGAAATACGTAACAACATTTGTTTCACTTGTGGGAAGATCTTCTATTTACCTTGGCTTTCGATTTGAACTCTATTATAAGTGCCTGTTTGGATGTATTTTGAGAAATTAATAAGTAAATTTTTCACTGCAAATTTTTTTAATAAGTATTTAGCTGTAAAATAAAAAAGTAATTTTTTAATAAATATAATTTTTTTGACAGTCAAAATATAATTTTTAAGAAGCTCAAATTAGGAGCTTTTCAAAAAAGTACTTTTCAGATCAATTAATGATCACATTTTTTAATACCTTTTACCCTTATGTTTTACACATAATTCTCACAATACCCACAAACTCATCTTTCCGTTTATTATGTATTTAATTATTTACTTAAATTGGATATTTATCTTGAGATTTATAAAATATTATTTAATTTTTTATATGTTTTAATATTTATTTTTCATATTAGTTTACTTATGTTATAATTTATATAAAAGATTTTATTAGATATATTTTTATTTATGTTTTATATGGTTTAAAATTATACAATAATTAATATATTGTGCTTTGCATATTATTTAATATACTTTAAATAATATTTATATGCATAAACAATTTTTATTACAAAATAAAATATAGTTAAAATTAAAAAGTATTTTTTTATTTTTATGTTGCCAAATAGTTTATTGCATGGAGTTCTTTCAAAAAAGCTCTTTTTTAAGTGACAGTCAAATAGTCAACTGACTTCTTAGAAAAGTTCTTCTCAGAAAAGATCTGCAGGAAAAAAACTTTATTAACAAAAGCTCTACTGGTATAAGCCTAACCATAAAGTTCTTTTAATAGAAATCATTCATTAATTCAATAATTTAAATATTTACAAAACATCCAAATAAAAATTTACTATTATTTTTATACTATTATTATTATTATTGTTATTATCATTATTCCATCCCTTATGGCTAATTAACAAACGACTCTCTACTAGTTTAAACTTCCTCAAATTCTAGGATTGCTGCTGTAATAGATACTTTGCCGATGTAAAATATTAACATACAATAAAGAATGACGGAAATTTGATTAAACTTTTGTAATATACCAGCTGAATGAGTAGCACAGAATGGGCAGGAAGAAGGGATTAATCAGGAAGGATAGAAGAAGAAGAAGAAGATGAGAGCAGAGAGAAAAAGTGATAGAGGATAAGGGAATATTTTGTATTGATTTTTCTGTATATCCCTTAGGACAACTGTAGCATAAAATATATCCTCATGTCGTGAGTTTGTTGTAACCGTTGTACTGGAAATAAAATAATACGGAAATGAAAACAATAGTCTAATCCTTAATGGGCATTAGGCCTTGTAGTGACTAAGCCCGTGTAGTACCCAAGCCCACTCCATCTGGATCATAACATCAAATTATGAAACAAAACAAAACCAATTTAAGATGACAGTCTTGCAAATTACACCTAAAAATAAGCTTGATTAAGAGCAGTATCAACACTTAAATATCACTAG
>JAOSBL010000009.1:24136931-24152559 GCA_027568915.1 Erythroxylum roraimae
AAACAATAGTCTAATCCTTAATGGGCATTAGGCCTTGTAGTGACTAAGCCCGTGTAGTACCCAAGCCCACTCCATCTAGATCATAACAACTTTTTGAAACATTAAGATATAGTTTACACCTTTGACCAATTATAATTCTCCAACTACGAAGTCTTCGATTGAAAAACCGCTGAAAAGACTCAAGTACAATTGAACCAATCTTAGGGAGCAACCATTCAGGACTATACTAGCAACTAATCAACAATATGTTTGAATCTTAGCATCTTGATATGAAAATCCCGAGAAAAGTAAACCACCCATGGCTTTTATGAAACAGATAGAAGCTATTAGTACTCTGGATCAAGGAGGAAGCTTTAGGAAATTCCTTGGCAAGAGCCCTGAATTTTGAAAAATTTTGACCCCAACACCTGTATAAAACTCGTAAACAAGAGCCAATACCACAGAGTATAAAGAAAAACGTTAGGAGTTTGGACAAGCACTACTACTCCAAAATTAGTAATTTCATGAGTTCTCACGCAAATAATTACATAAATAAAAAGAGAAAGCAACTATTTCCAAAATAGCAGAACCTTCCATTAGGACAAAAATTGCAGATATTTCAACAAGGAACTGTATTAGGATAGACCATCTTCAAAACTGAAAACCACCACATTACCCATTTCCTTTCATCCAACTTCTAGTTGAGGGAAATGATGAAGAATAAGAGAAGCTCTTCAAACAAATAGATCATTCCTCTTCGTTCTGGCTCTCATCTTTTACAAGTTTGATCATGTCATCAATTCGAATGATCGTTATGGCTGCTTCGGTGGCAAACTGCAGAAAATGGAGCTTTTAGTATAATTCGTCGACAGACAGCAATTTTTGTGAATTCCATATTTTCCACAGTTTTTACCTGAATTATCTTCACTTTGCTCATCGCAGGTTCAATAACTCCAGCTTCTAAGTTGTTACGAACCGTTCCCTTTACAAGGTCCAGTCCCATGCTGCAGTAATATCAGGGAAGCAAAAGAAAGTTTAGAGAAGTGAGCAATGCATTCTCTTGTGCAGTGGAGTGTGTGAATGAGGCAAATAATGATTACCTGGACAAATGTTTCTTATCAGCCTTTGTTTGGGCAGTGTGGTGGTAAGCCCGTAGTTTTGCGACTAATTCAGTGGCATCTTTAGCAGCATTGACAGCAAGCACCTGCACCAGATTCTTCAACATTATATCATACTTTTTGCGCAGACAAAATATGGGCCTTGAAGTATTTAGTAGAAAACCTTTGGTATAATTAACAAGGACTCTGCAAATTCAGCAATTGCCAATTGCTCTCGTGAACCTAGAGTTGTAGCAAGGTACTCCAAGTATACGGACAAGGCAGCCTCAACTGCACCTCCACCTGCTACTAACTGAAATGCCAATACTAATGATTCACGACCAGAGCAAATAAGCAAATTAATTTGGACCATCAGTCTTAATACGAGTCCAGATTCTATCTTTGCTTCTCATAAAATTGTCCTCATAAGAAAACTTAACGTTGACTAATCATTTCACAAGAAACATGGTTAGGGTCCAAGCTCACCGCATTGGATTCTAGGGTCCTTTTAACAATGCTCAAGGCATCATGCAGAGACCTATCCATTTCGTCAAGCATGTAGTCATTTGCACCTCTGAGGATCAGAGAGACCTAGACCAAAACAAGATTTATGATCAAGCAACTAGTCACAATGTTTCTGCAGGCATTAAAGTGTAGATGTAGTTTCTGTCAAAAACGTGCTCAATAATGGTCATAAAAGTTTCAGTAATTATGAGTTTTGAAAGTTTCTGCAAAATTAAGTTGGAATATTCATGAATACAACCCCAGCAATTATCAGCAATAAGAACATCCTAACATCTTAAGACTAGTATGAAGAGCTTCAGAATCAATCCAAAATAAGAAAGACACTCACTGCACTTGTGGTTTTTGTCCCTTTTATCATAATCACATCATCATCAGCAATGCGCTCCTCCACAATTTCTTCAGCATGACCAAGAAATGAAGAATCAAATGTTTCCTCACCTTCCATATCCGCAAAGGTAGATACCTTCAAAACCCAAATTACTATATAAATAGGATGTTTACAGCAGAACCTAAAGGATGAATTTATCAACTCACGGTATCTGTTCTTCAGGATAAATATGCAAACAAATCTCGTAAACAAACTTCAAAAAGTATGACAAGAAATCTGACAATTACACAGTATAGCCTTCTTTAAACAACAAAAACAACAGAGTTGTTTACAAGGAGAAATGAAGAGTACAGTAATTATATCACAGAAAGTGCATACCAACGTTGCACCTGTTGCCTTTGCAACATGGCGCATATCCTCTTTCTTAATGCGTCTGACAGCAACAGCCCCAGCCTCCACAAAGTACTGAAGCACGAAAAAGAAGGAAATAAGCAGCGGAACAGATGACCAAGGTAGTATATTGCAGTAAATTATTTAACATAATAGAGTCGCACAAAAAGTAGAAGATGAACAATACAACTTCATTCTAAGTACATACTACTAAGCACGTGCATCTTTATGCAGCTCACAAGTTTATCAGACAATCTACAAGAGGCGATCCCTGTTTTGATGGATTAAATCATATATGTTTGGCCTGGGAATAATTCTTTAGAAGTAACATGAAAAGGTAATACAATGATCTCTTTACAAGCGGTTAAAGAACGCATGAAGAATAAAACCCATAAGCAGCTGACAGATAATAGCAGAGACTTACTTTAAGTGCCATATCATCAATTCCTTTTGTGGTTAGAACAACATTAGCTCCAGCTTTCAAGAGTTTTTCAATCCGTTCCTTCGTCATATCTGCTTCTCTGTAAAAAGTAGCATCATAATTGCTAAAATTAACAAAAACACGTAAAAGAACAACTTCCAAATTGAGACAAATCAAGAAGCATAGATAAGAAAAATGGTCTGAAGCACCTTCATATGCAGCTTTAGAGATATATGATTGATGAGACTATAATTCCAATGATTAAATTAACCAATCAAAAGAAAAGAATGGAGAATAAAGAAATAGTCTTGAAGCTCTCAAAATTGTTAACATGCACTCTAAAGGAATTTTGAGTCTAAGATCCAAACACCTTTGACGAATTTTCTCAAGTTCCCTTGGATCAGTGACTAAGACTTGTACACCCAGTTGCATCTTTGTCTTCTGAAGATTGAAATCAAGACAAGCAATTCTGGCAGGAGCAACTCTTGTGGGCATCCCTTGAGCAGCACGACCAGTATTTAACGCATAACCATTCAACAGGTGGCTATCTCTTGCGCTCCTTCCATGTGCTTTCAGAATATTTATACTCTGGAAGATTGAACAATTACAATTATCACCAATAGAAAGAAAAGATGCCATATGTTTATCTATTTTACTGAAAGTGGGTAATGGCATTAGAGAGAGGCTATTATCAAAATATGCTGGCTACAAAACTTGGTATTTAGGAGTGGGGGCCACAAGATAGATATTCAACGATTCCAAGAGTATCTGTTCATCTAGGTCACTGTATTTTATGGATAGAAGCACAAACCTTGATTGGGTATTTGATTTCTCCTCGTGCATTGGTCATCTTCACTGCTTGCACAGCATCTACTACCTATAACCACATTCTCTGAATATCAATGTCTCTGGCATTATTACGTCTAATCAATCTTCAAAATGGAAGCAATGAAACTCACAAAAACTAATGGACTGTTGAAGACAGCAGCCTAAAATATTTTCAAGCATTTCCACTTTAGAGTGGAAACTGAAGATAGAGAGTTGGCAAAAATCAAGAAGATGTTGGTAGCAGTGACACCAGATAATTTTATGAAATCAGTAACAAGCAGGAAAAGTGTGCAAGTAACCAGTAGGTAAACAGAAATGGTAACATTGACACCATAAGGTAAAAATTCAGCTAGGAGAGAAAACTGGTTGATTTGAACAGCAGTTCAGATGCAAACAATACCCAAAATTAGAGTACTAATGTCGCCCCTATAGCTGCTTAAATAAGTAAACTAACTTAATTAAACATATCTTTGTGGCTCAATAAACATACCAAATTGGCAAAGAAGTCACTGTCATCAGCTATCAACTTTGAGGACATGCTTGTCTTGGCACAATTTACTAGAGAATCCTTTCCAAGCTTTTCAACCTTGAAAAGACAAGTATATCATAGACATGAATTACACATTCCATATTAGCTATGCATAAGGATAGCTTAAGCAATTTCATATTGCATAGATAAGCCTAGAAATAGCTCAAGCTGATAGAAATAAGAAAAAGTTAACCAGTTATGAAACAATGAAATCAACAATAATCTGACAAGAACACTAACCTTCACTGACAATTTCTCCTCCACATATTTGCAAGCTTCTCTCATGGCAAGCTGTACACAAAATTGCACACAATTAAATGGAGGTGCTATAAGAGTAACAAAACAAAACAAACAACACCACCAACTATGAATCTCGCTGATACACGAGATCTGAAGAGATTTAATAGTACGCAGCCTTACTTCTAATTAGTAGAGGGACAGTTTTCAAATGACCAACATAAAAAAAGAAAGAAAGCGAGAGAGAGAGAGAGAGAGGTACAGGTAGAGAGAGAGAGTGAGGGAGGGAGGTGCTATAACAGTATAAACACAAAATCAACATTAAGCCATAAAATGCACTATGCTTTCAGATGAACCTGATCAAGGTATACGAGATAGGTGGAATAAATGGCTTACCCTGTAACCACTAATTATAGATGTTGGGTGAATCTTATTTCTCACCAGATCATTTGCTCTCTGCAACATTGCAACCAAAACAAAGATTACCAGCGTGAAAATTCACCAAGTTTATCACGCAGTTATTATACTCAGTAACAGTAACGTTATTAGCTGCAAAAACAACACCAACTGACATTACCTTGAGCAACTCTGCTGCTATGATAACAACTGAAGTTGTACCATCTCCAACTTCTCGGTCCTGAAGCTCAGCCAACTCCACAAGTACCTGTAGACGTTACAAAAAGTATAAAAAGGAATAAGAATCCTACAGCATACAAAACTTTGAACATCACCCATGAAACACTGAATACATATCCACCTTTGCAGCTGGGTGCTCTACTTCTAACATCTTAAGAATCGTGGCACCATCATTAGTAATTGTCACATCACCATAGTCATCCACTAACATCTGCAGAAAGTAGTCAAGAAAAAAACTACGTTACTCATCTCATTGAAAATTTGAAATCAATAAACTGGGACTTCTTCACCATATGAAAATTTACAACTCTTCATCAATAGAACAATTTCAAGGCACTCATTCACATGAAGAATGCTCAGCTTAAGAAAGAAACAGATTGCCAAACTACATTTCTCATCAAAAATATTAATAATGTAAGCAATGCTTTTATATACCTTGTCAAGCCCGACGGGACCAAGTGAAGATTTAACAATGTTCGAAACCGCTTGACACGCCACCACTGTCCGTACAACGAAGAACAATCACACAACAATCCTTGACCAACTCGAACAAGATCAAGCAAGCAAAACAGAGAAAGTATAGAGAGAGTGAGTGTACCATTTTGAGTACGGACGTCTTGGCCCGACTGGCGCTCGCCAAGAATATCCAGAGTCTGAGCACTGATGGCCATTTCAGTGGCCGAAAAAGCTACACACGATCACAAACACACAAGAAACCCTAGATGGAAGAGAGGCCTCAGTAAGGAAGAAACTAGAGAGTAGTAGTACCAGGCTACCAGCAGCAAGTAGCAAGCAAAATCTAAGCAATGTGTCGAGAAACTTCAAACACTACAAGGCTCGGCCCACTGGAACAAGACGGTGCGTTTTGTGTCTCCTATAAAAATAGCTCACACGAATTCTCTTTTTATTCGTGTTTATTTTAAGAAACTTTTAAAAGATATTTTAATTTTTAACAAATTTTAATTTTTCTTAAATTTTAAGTAAAATAATATTAAAATAAACAAAATACAAATATCAAATTTGTACCAATCACAATTTAGCTCAACTTTTAATTAATTAAATTAATATTTTATTATAAATAACTTAAATTATTAATTTAAATTTAATTTAATTAATGCAAATTAAAATTTTAAAAATTGAATTAGGTTTAATACATTTTATTTTTTTTGAGGGAAGGTTTAATACATTTTATTAATTCACATGTTTATATTAGACATTTTAGACTAAAATTTAAAACTATTTTAAAAATAAAAATAAAAAATAAATTTTTTAAAATTTTGAATATTTTAAAAAAATTTAAAGTCCTTTTAATTCTTTTGTTTTATTTTTCTTAAACCATAAAAAGGCCTAATTATCCGCAACTGATATATATTGAAATAAAAAGAGTAAAAGACAAAACATATTTCTGCTTCAGGGGCTCAAACATGGCTACATGCCTCATCTGTTCAATTCCCTTAAAAGCTCGAACCATTCACTCCTCTGCTGCGGTCAGTTGCTCGTCCATAGCAGCCCAATCACAGTCCGCCAAGCAAAACCTCCTCACCCTCATCTCCGACCAATACCGAGGACTCAAGACCCAGAAAGATCCCATCAAGCGAGCCTCAATCATCCGAGCCATTGACGAATTGGCCGAACTTGGAAAGGGCACGGTCACCACGGACGCCTCGCTGTCCGCCACGTGGCGCTTACTCTGGACCACCGAAAAAGAGCAGCTCTTCATCGTAGAGAAGGCGCCACTGTTCGGTACCAAAGCCGGCGACGTTTTGCAGGTATAGACGTTGAGAACAAGACTCTTAACAACGTTATCACATTCCCTCCTCACGGTGTATTCTTCGTACGATCAACTATTGAGATTGCCACTTCCCAGAGAGTTAATTTCAGGTCTACCCTTATGCCTCTTTTTATTCACTCAACTTAAAGCACTTGTTCTTTTTTAAACATCAAGCTTTCTCAGATTCACAAGCGCGGTTTTGCGAGGCAACAACTGGGAGATCCCATTGCCACCGTTTGGGCAGGGTTGGTGAGTGTTCTTCAAACCATTGATGAGTTCATGTGCATACGGTTCTACTAGATTGAGTGGTGTGGTTGTGTTCTTATTTAAACTGTATAGGTTCGAGACTGTGTACCTTGATGATGAAATTCGAGTAGTGAAGGACATTAGAGAAGACTATTTAGTTGTTGATCGAGCTCCATACGAGTGGAAAGAACGAAGAAAAGACGGTAATGTTGATTCTTCTCGTTGCTATAATACACTTTCTGAATTATCTTACATGTTTTGGTAAAATCTTTAATTTTGCTCAAGCGTTGGTCGTAGTCTAATTTGTAGAGTTTGTTAGTCTAGTAATTCAAAAGTCATGTGATTATTAATTCAAAATTATTAAGCTTTATAATTTGGTCATTAGATTTTTATTTATACAATTTCAGCAACATCAGAAATCTTGCTGAGATGCGAAATTTGAGGAGATAAGTGTAGTCTTACTCGTAAGTAGTAAATAAGATGTTTCCAAATGACTATTTTTGTAATTTCAAATAATTTATATTTAAGATTCAGAATTAATAATGGATTAATTCGAAGTCTTATTGAGTTTAGATATTATAAAGCTCCATTTCATTAATAAAAAAACGTTGTTTTGATTCAAATAATTTTTCAAAAACATGCCAAATTAATGTCAAACTCGAATAAAATTTTGATTAATTTAAATTTAGTATATTAATTTTAGATCAAATTGACTTATTTTATCATCTTTATTTTAAAAATAATTTAATTCATTGACTTTATATCAGTCCATCTATTTTACGATCCCTATTTAGATCACATAATTTTACAATGTATTAGGTGTAGTTAACAATTTATGCTAGTAGCTATAACACTTTTTAGACGAGCAAATCCATTTACAGATGGCAAAAAAGCTTAGCCCAATCTACTTAATTTGACTGACCGACTAAAAGTATACTTCAGATTGACTAAGGAGGTGTTTGGCAATCAGCTTAAGCTGTTTTTTAACTTAATGATAAAAAATTAGCTCTTTTATCATCGTAAAAAGTTATTGATGTATTTAGTGAATGACTTATTGCTTAACTTATTTAAGTTTAATAAGCTGATTTCTATTTGTTTGCTTAATGATAGTAGTGTCATCCACTTTACTCTCTACTTTTATTCTGTGTGTTTTTAAATTTGACTTTTTTTAATCGTACAATTATGTTGTGAAGTTTAGAATAATGTAATAAAGGGGTTAATTAAACTTTTTAATCTTTATTTAATTTTATAATATTAGTTTACATTTAAAATATCATAATATTAAGTTTTTGAACATAAAGAGTCACATCAAATTAATATTTTTAGTATATAACTACTATATATTGTATTTGTGTCATACTATAATTATAGATATTTTTAATTTATTAAATAATAAAATTCATACATATTATATGAAAAAAATACCAATATGATGTAGCTTGCTGCATCATTTATATTAATAGAGAATCTAACGTTGAATTATTATTATTATTATTATTATTATTATGTTTTTATTAAAATTGTAAACTTAATTTTTGTAAAATTAAATATCTAAATCTAAATTCTTATAAGAATATTTTACGAAATACTAAGAAATGTAATATTCATGCCCTTATAATTTTGTTTAAAATCATGCTCTCATAAGTCATTTTACAAATTAACAGTTAATACTAAATAGTTAATTTTACCAAACACTTTTAATAAACAGTTGATGTTATTCGCTGGTCAAATCAATTGATAGAATCAGTTGTCAGCTAATCGTTGATAGAATCAGCTAACAGTTAAAGCAATCCCTTGTTTGTCAAACATGGCCTGAGCATAAGATAGGATTCGAATTTTTTTTCATTTTTTTAAACTTTGGGCTCATCGGACTCGTGTTCGAGCATGGATCATTGATCCATTATCCTAATGCTGATTCATAAATTGGGTTTATCTGGGATTCATTAAACGTGCAAATTCATTAATAGGCTTCTATTTGAGGGGCTAAGTTGACTTCTATATTAGGTGCCGATCGGAATCAGCACACCCAGCATTTAATCTTTACAGGCCTAAAAGTGTAGTCTACTTCGACATCCTAACCCGTCCTAAAATTGTTTCGATTTCATTTCGAAACAGGCGGCCTCTTTGTTCATATCAAAGCTTGGCAATGGAAGTCTGTCCCTAACCGGTTCTGCTTAATTTTTCAAAAAAATTAATATTTTAAAACAGAAGTTAAATCCGTAATTTAACCGGTATTAGACCGTTATAAAATTGGCTAAAGATTGAATAAAATTAAATAATTTAAAATATGATTAAAACTAATTATACTCGTCCATAAAAAATTTAAAGTTTAATTGAAAATTTTGTTAAATAAAAATTATTTAATTTATAATAATTTATTAATTAATGAAAACTAAGCGATTAATTAATAAATTGATCAGTTTTAACAATAATAGTTATTATTATTAAAATATATCGAAAAAAATTAGACGAGTCACGGTTTTTACATTTGAACCGACTAAACCGGTTGAGTTTTTTAATGATTAAAAAAATTACATAAGTTTATCCTATAATTTTGTTAAACATAAATTATATTAATCTAATTAAAAATTAATATAATTTAAATTAACTGAATTATAGTTTGAAATTAAAATTTTATACTAATAACATTTTATTATAAAATAATGTTATTTTAATAAAAATTCAAATAAATTTTAAATACGTATATTAAAATTACAGATAATGACTTAAATTGACCCATTAACATTCTTATTTCACTTAAAGATCTTAGGAAAGAAAAGGTCTCACAACACAAAGGTTGACTTTTGTTCCATTTGAAATCTCCATGGATAGTGATGTCGTCCAAAAAAGGCCAAGAGGAGATTAGAGTGTGTTTATGCACCAATAAGTGGGCATTCCAAATCTTCATGAAATAGATCCTGTAATCTTAAGTGCAATAAAGATGGATAACTTGTGAGTTTGATTGTTACTTTTTGACTTAAGCTGAAGTATAATATAATACTCTAGCCATGATTGGGTTAATGCTATGGACTTTGTAGTGGAATTGAAATTTCGTTAGCAAAACATTATTTTATATATTTTAGACTGATTTACAAATAAAAATAGTATATTCGGTCCATAAGCAATGACAATTGTCTTGTGAAGACTCGCTTTCGTGACAGCTCTGGTGGATTCACTTAACCAAGCTACTGTCTATGAGTTGTCGGCTCACTCCGTAGGAGTCTTTAGAATTTCCACTGCTTAACTTTCAATTCGCCCCTGACCATCAACTGAAATGTGAGTAACCCATCCTCCTCTCTTTCAAACAAGGGGCGCTTCTAGTTCTGTCGGTTGATATTACCTGGGATCGCAAATCCCAAATTTATCTATAAAGAGCAGATCTATTATATTAGTGTTTATAATTGATTTCTTCTGTGTAATACTAGTCGATAGGGTCTCATTGGTAAGTGCTACAAGATCTCGTACATTGGAACCTATGGTTATGAACCCAAATCTATTATTTTATTCAAAAAGTTCTCATAAATGCCAAACATATCTTGTTTTAATTTGTTTTTTAACTTAATTTTGAAAAAAAAGAATTTTTTTTTATTGTATAGCAATTTACAATTTTTTAAAAATATAGGATTTTTTTTGTGTTAGGTTAAGTCCCGCAACGAGCGCAACCATCATGCTTAATTGCTACCGTTGAGTTTGAAATCTTGAGCAAACTGTTGATAATGAGTCGGAGGAAGGTGATATATATTATTTTTATTTGTAAATCAATCTAAAGTATATAAAATAGTGTTTTGATAACGAGATTTCAATTCCACTGCAAAGTCCATCGCATTAACCCAATCATGGCTAGAGTTTTATATTATACTGCAGCTTAAGTCAAAAAGTAACAATCAAACTCACAAGTTATCTATCTTTATTGCACTTAAGATTACAGAATCTATTTCATGGAGATTTGGAATGCCCACTTATTGGTGCATAAACACACTATATATATATATATTAATCAAATTATTAAACAAAACAATAATAAAATTCATCCCCATCCACTAATGATATCCAATATTTTAAAAATCAAACCAGGATTAAATTGATAAAACAAAACACTTAAAATTTAGAAGGTTCAACGGTATTAGATCGTCTGTTAAAGATTGAATAAAATTAAAAATTTTAAAATATAATTAAAAGATATTATTTTTACCTATTGAAAATTTTGAAACTTAATTGAAAAAGTGATTGTTAAATAAATATTAATTGATTTATAAGAAGTTATTAATTAATACAAATTAACTTATTAATTAATAAATTGAACAGTTATTAAAATAAATTGAATCGAAAAGTTCAAAATCGAACTAAAAAATTGACCATCTTAAAATTTTTACGATTAAACCGATCTTTTAAAAGTCTTATGAAACATGAACCTGCGATCTAAAGCACTTATAATCACTTCGAACCACTATTTGAAATAAAAATAGTTCAATTTTACTTTTGAGAAAAAAATATTTGTTCTCTTTTTTTTGGGATGGACCAACAATTTATGAGTTATTATGACAATTTTTGTTTGATACAGTCTAATATAATTTTAAATTATCAAAATAAATTTGTTTTATTTTTTAAGTTTAAAAATATATAATTAAAATATTTTTAATTTGAAAATTTTTAATTAAAATTACACTATTTTAAAATATCTTAAACGAACTAAAATTAATCTTAAGTTACACGATTTAAGTTGTTTTAAACTTTAAATCTGACTGAAATCCGCCTCCACTCGTTACCATTTCTGATATTCGGGTTGTACCGACAATTCAAGTCGGACCTCGGGTCTCACTAAACCCATATACGGCGAGCCCCACCGGACGAGTGTGATTCACATGTAATGCCGGATACGGGTCCACAGGATCATTTGTTTTTAGTCAAATCCAACAGTGGGTACGATGGGACCCTGCACGGCAAACCACTTTAAACAGATTCCTTAGACTTCCAATGGTCCCACCACAAGTGGTGCAGGCCCAGGGAAACAACAAGTGGGCGCGCAGTACAGAATAATTCCTGGAAATGCAAGAGCAAAAAAGCGAGGCTGCTGGGCTTATGGGCACATTCGGAAACAAGGAAGACTCTAATATTTGTAGGCCTTAGGATGTGATTTGATGTGGGGTCCGATTGCATCTCAACCTTAGGGATATGTGGGCCCATTGGATGATCACACGACAGTGATGCAGATCCTTCCACTGATCATGATTCTAGTGTTTGCTGTAAAGTTACGTCGTGCCGGCGAGTTTTTAAGGAATGATGTGTTTTCTTATTAGCGGTCGAAAATTTAAATTTTTAGTAAAAGATACTGTATTAATTAAAATTTTATAAAAATATAAATTTAACTTAAATTAATAATTTAAAATAATTATAATAAATATTTAATTTATAGATTTAATTATAACAAGTATAATTATTATTTTTAACAGAAATTAAAAAGTGTCTTTATTAATTTTTTGAAAATTTAAAATATAAATAATTTTAAAATAGTCTCGATTTTCTAGTTTGAATTATCATAAAATAAGATGTGAAGTAGTGTCCTCAATTTGTTGTCGTTTTGCCTTTTTGTCGTATGACAGTACCTATTCTGATCAGGGTGCACATGTTTGCAACGTATGACAACTTTTCACACACCGTGTGAATCTAACATTTACGGTTATGGGAGACACGTGTCGCTCCTAAAACTTTAGTCGTTACATGTTGCCCTCACACGAAGAGATAAAACACATGCACATGAAACCTTAGGCTTCCCTTCCTTCAAAGTTATCTTCTTCTGATCTTTTAATAGAGAGCAAGTCTCTGGTATGTATTGCTTCTCGTCGACTACTTGCAGATCTAGGAAATGAAGTAACAGAAAGAGCAGAGAAGCCACGGCAACCGCAGTCACAACCGGCGCAACTTGAGCGGCTCGCAAGTTGGCAACACCCAAACTCAATATTTTGATTGATCAACTTTCACATGCCATGTACGTATTCATATACGTCACCACACTACTCTCCAACATCGTGAATGTGACTTGGATAATAAAGAAAAAGTCTACATTTGACTAAATTAATTTTATTATTATTATTATCTTTAAAACACTAAATATGTGATTTGAATTTTAACATTTTACAAAAAAACTAATTAAACTCTTCTATTATTATCTTTAATACAATTTCATAACTTAACATTATTAACATACTATTAATTACTCCCTCCAATTCTTAATAAGTGTCGTTTTAGAGGAATGCACACTTATTAAAAAAGTTAATGAAATATCTGATATACCCTTATTAATTACATGTTAAAGTGTCTTGAAAATATAATCTGTGTAATTAAGATGTAAGAGAAATTAAAGGGTAATTTTGGAAGTAAAATTATAAATATGCATAAAAAGTCACAAACGACACTTATTTTAAATAATTAAAATCCCTCTAAAACGACACTTATTATGAATCGAAGGGAATACATTTTAAATAAAGTATAAAATTAATAATAGAGACTTATCTTTTTTAATGAAATATTAAAGTGAAAATTATATTGTGAGATTAAACATTCTTAATTAACGAGCTATATACTTAAAATTATCAAATATTCTAATTCTATTAAAATTTAAGATGTTAGGAATACCATTTCAAAATATTTAAATATAAATTTAGATTATAATAAGGAATTATTTTTATAAAAAATAAATTATAATTAAGATTAGCAAGTTTATTCAATTTGACTCCACAGCCCTTAATTTTGGGTTTTTTATTTTAAGTTTTGAACTAAAATTAAAATTAAAATTAAAATTTTTAATTTAAAAAATAATATTATTTTGTTATTAAAATAAAAAAATTCAATCGAATTGAATTCAAAACTCAAACTCGACTTATTGCGATCTCCAGTTATAATTGTATCTATTTTTTATAATAAGCTCATATTCTTATTCTCTTTCAATGTATTTTGAATTTGTACATTTTATCCTAATAAAATTAGTCTTATTCTCTGACAACCTTTTTCAAGATCAAGGAAACGTGGACGGTGTCTTTGAAGACACACAAAAAGAAAGTAACGACCAACGAGTGGATGAGGACTGTCTGAAGAGTGAAGACATCTATCTCTCCTCTCTCTCTCTTTTCTGTGGCACAGAATTCCATTTATGGAAATTGTGATTCACATTTACCACACGTGGTCCCGACGATCCACCGTTCTACGCGACTGACCAGAAATGGTGGTGGGGAAGTGAGTAACTGAGTACTGAGTGTTTCTGCTTTGCTTTCGTCGTACATTGGCATCATAATAGTTGCCGTGTCTTATTTTCCTACGTGTTTGCTTTTTCCTGTGCTTTTGCCTTTCTATTATTACACAGCTACCTTAAATTCGACGACTCTTAAAGTACTTTACATTTATCAGTTTAGTATTTGTCCATGTACCACACTTTCTTCTTCATCGACGACGTGCCAGTACCACTGAGGGAAGGGTCTAGCTCGAGCCTATACCTGATGCAATAGCCAATAGCTCCATTCTTATCTGTTCGTACACATGATCTTGGAAAGGACCATATCTACGATCCCATTAGTTGTGGTGGAAGATTTTTCTTCTAGTATAGGGGGATTTAAAAGATCTATAAATATTTGAAAATGAATGAAGATTTAGTTAAATTAACTTGAGTCTTTCTTCCTATTATTAAAATATTCATTTGATTATATCGTTTTATTCATTCGTACAAATTTTAAATAATATAATTTTTTAGTATAATTTTTAAATTTTTATTAAATTTATTTTAATAAGTTCCATTGTTAAAAATAAATCAGTGTAATAATTATTTAATATATTTTGTAAATAAATAAATTATTGTAAATTAAAATAAATCAAATAATTTTTATTTAACAATTTTTAAATTAAACTTCAAATTTTTTATTAATTTTTAATCATATTTTAAATTATTTAATTTATTTAATATTTAGTCAGCAATTTTTAAAAATTATAAAATATTACTATTTTTAAAATAATATTAATTTTTAAAAATTACAAAATATTACTATTTTATAATTTTATGGTAACAAAATTTTATTGTTCGAATTATTGGATTAACCTTCTAATCAAAATTTATATTAATCAAGTTTAATTCATTGATTTCGGATTAAATTTTGTACTAACAATCGTATCTAATCTCTAATCTTATATCTTATAAGATTAGAATTCATAATTATATTTTTATTAATTCATATATATATATATATATATGTATATATATGTATATATATATATATATATAATGAATTATGTGATGCACATCATAACCTATATAAAATGCTATTAATAAATCACTTTAATTTAACTAATACTTATAAGTATTCTGCCTATCTCCTCTCTTGATTTTTTTTTTTAAATAGTAATAAGAACATACAGTAAAACCTCTATAAATGAATATTGTTGGAACCAGAAAAATTATTATCTTATACGGGGTTATTAATTTATCGATAAATTAATATTTTATTAATTTATCGATAGATTAATATTTATTAATTTATAGAATAATTTTTATTTTGTACATTATATTTGTTAAATTAAAAAATTAATTTTTTCTGTAACTAAGAAAAGAAAATAAATAAACAATTAATTAATAATGGTGCATTGTATCTAAATTTAT
>JAOSBL010000009.1:24152955-24163769 GCA_027568915.1 Erythroxylum roraimae
TAGATTCATATTTTAGGAAAGCATAAAATTTGAAATAAAAATTGTTTAAGAAGTACTTTATTTTATGAATTATATATATAATTTTCATACTTATTTAATGAATTATTATTTTATATTTTCAGTGGGCCTTAAGGAATTTTTTTTAAATTATTATCTTATGCATTTAGCGAGGTTATTATTTTATACCATTGGCCCAAATCGAAACTGAAGAAAATTATTATTTAATCAAAATTATTAATTTATCGAATATTCATTTATCAAAATTTTACTCTAATAAGATTTGGTCCGACAGGCATATATGAAACGGGTGGCATTCGATATTTCTTGCACGTTAATAACTATCGAGTAACGAGGTTGTCTGTCCAAATAAATGTTACTATTTCTGCTACTTTATCAGAACATAAAAAGATTTTCTGACATCGCATCCCAAGTTCAATAGTAGTAGGAGGCTACACCCGACAGACATGGGCATTGTTATCCATGATCAATTTAGCCGATGGCAAGTTAACGTATTTGTGTAAGACAATTATCGTTTTTTAATTAATTTGTTAATTTCGTTTTAGTGTTAATTATTAATAAATTAAAATAATATTATTTAGATAATTATATAAAAATGTTTTAATGAGAATTTTATTTTTCAGTTAGAATTTTCAAACTCAAATTTAATTTAAAATTTATTCCGTTAAATTTAATTTATTAATTTAAAATTTATATTTAAAATACCAATGCACTAATTTTTATTTTTAATAATATTTTAAAATTAAATCAAAAGTTAAACCTGTAAGACAAGACTCAATTGATATTAAATTGTTGTAAAATTAATTAAATATTTAATAAATTAAAATTAAATTTTTTTAATATTATTAAAATTTTGATCTTCCTATTTTAAAATTTAATTAAAAATAAAATTATTAAATAAAATTAATTATTTTAATTTAATTGAATAAAAAAATTAAACGATTTAAAATTTTTAAGATTAACTCCACTTAATCATCTTTAAAAAATGTTTATCACGAGAAAGGAACAAAAGCTTGTTGAAAGATCATGCGAGGCTTAACCTGAAATGTCGTTGTTCCAGACCTGAATCGGTGAATCCCACAGCTGTGTGATGTAGGTACGTGGGCCACGTTCAAGTTGCAAAGTTTATCAAGTTGGCATGCCAAGTAGATGCGATCGCATGCAATGTTTATACAAATTGCACAAACTAAGAACTCAATCAAGCATAATCTGTTTTTTTAAATAATGCTGTTTAATGTTAATTCCAAGTAATATTAAAAGATACTGCAACTTTACAAAACTGTGAAGGTAATTTCAGACACAAATTATTAAATTCACTAATGCGCTATATTTAGGAAAGTTTAACAATACGTAATCTTATTTTTAATTAACATAGAGACAGTTTCTGAAATATTAAAATTATAAAATATTGTAATAAAACATTTTCTTCTCGAACTCTTGAATTAAATTGCTCTTTTCTTTTTAAACGGTGGACAAATAAGGATAAGATCTACCCATTAGAGCAACATGATTAGAGCAACTTGTGGGTTTTCCCTAATCTCACCAGTTAAAAGGAAATTTAGCCAAACCTACAAAGTCACAATCACTAGTCTTATCAGCCTCCACTTACACTCATCCCACCTTTATGTCACCATTGAATCTTAGGGAACTTAATGCAACATTAACCCTATCAAAAGTTTATAATATTGGAAAGATAAAATAGAAATCACACACAAAACTTTTATGGAGTGACGTTTGATTCGCAGCCCACAAGTTGATTTAGCTTCCCCTTTCAATAACTTACTTTTCAACTCCCTTTTATTAAAGGTTTTGAGTCGCATATAGGTAACATAGCTATATGCTATGGTTCAGTTGGAATCGAAGTTTGTGCCTAACTATTTGATGCGAGTCGTAAGTCACAAATATGGAACATTTCTTGCATGAACAAAAAAGGAATTGGTTCGCTTCAAGTACTAGCTCGTAATTTTAGTGTAAAGGTTTTGCTTTTTTTAAAGTCCTCTCATTGCCTCATAACACACTAGCTGGCTATGACCATCTTTGAAAGAGACTTTTAGGTAATTGTCTTTAAGCGCAACGAAGGATGGTCGGGTTCTTGTGCACGCACGAGGTTGCATGAAAAGACATTTGTTTGATTCGGCAAGGAAAGATTTTAAATCAATGTTTAAAAAAGCAAATTAAACCTGTAATCCAATTATTTGTTTAATTGGATTACAATATCTATTTGATTCTCCCTATTATCACCGCCCCATATTTAAAGTTTTGACTAAGATGTTTTGAAATAGACACCATCTCTATTTTCAACCTTCTTCTTAATCAACTTCTTGATATCTATCAGCGAGTACTGACTGATAGAATTTTTCTTTTCATTAATTTTGTAGACTAACATAATAAATATAATTTTGTACAAACCTCGATTAATTAGATGTCAAGATAATTGAGCTTAATAATTTTCTCTGACGTGTCATTGGGTCTGTATTCATGAACTTGCTATGATAGGATAGGCTTAGCCCATATTTTGCAGTACACAAGAGGTTCTACTGTTAACCAATCTTAAATACAGTCGCTCCATTGAGAACTGTACGAGTTTTCTAATCAAGGTTTTAAATAGCAGTAGTCAATCATCTACATTTCTGTCACTTTGCTTCATAAAAAAGAACAATGAACTCAATTATTCCTCAATTTTCAAGTATTTGTCCATGCAATTCTTGAATCTAGCGCGTTGCAATCTTAAAGTTAATCAATTGTGTTGATTAATCTATAATTTCGTGTTGATTAATCTATAATTTCGTGTTGATTAATCAATTGTGTTGATTAATCTTAAAGTTAATTTCAACCTTTTATCTTAAATTTGTAATTAAGGAAGTCCTTGCTTATATCTCATCCTCCCTTAAACTATTGCATAAAAAGACTGCTTACCATCAATGTTGGCCGGTTTAACAATAATAAGAAAGCAAAATTGCTATAATGATCCATTACACCCCCTAATTTAAGATTAGACCATTCTTAATTCATTTTTAAAATTGAATTAGTTCAAATATAAGATGAATGAGACAACTTGAGTATTCAAAGAAAAAGAAAACATGCACTCACATATAATTCATAATGTTTTGGGATGCAATGTAAGGTGATTTTGAGCACGATGAATCCTCAATTATATAGTTAATGTAAGGATTAATTATTTAAAAAAGTTCAAACTTTACGCAATTTTAAAACGTTAATCTGAACTTTAAAATATAACGTTAAAATGCCGTAATTTTTTAATTTTTAGTATGAATAATTTGACGTAAAGTTCTTCATTAACGTAAATGAGAAGAAAAAAGTCAGAATTAAATTTTTGCTACGTATTGTATTTATGCTACATAATGAAATTTAATATTTAATAAATTAAAAATTTTAAAAACCTTAAATAATAACATGACTTTCATAATATATTAGGACACATTTTCTAAGAAAAGTAAATAAAGAGATTGATTTGTCAACTTTGCTTTAAGAACCGCAAAAAATATATTTATATAATAATTATTTATTGCTTCCACTTGTACAAATTGTTAATAAACAATGGCATCAAGATCTTTAACTCACGAGTCCCACTAAAGCTAGTTCGAACAACCTTTTTAATTCTCGTATTATTTAATTATTGAACTTTTAGTTGGGAAAATTAAAAAAAAAAGCATATTTTAAATAAATAAATTTGGACATCGTCTGTTTTGTTCTCTCTGAATTCTTAAACCAAAAGCTGGTGGGAGAGGGGGGAAGCGTGGGCCACATGAAGCTTATCTCCTCATCATTCACTTCCGGTATAATAGGCGGCGACCGTTTGATCAAGTGGATCAAATAATTCTTTAGAATTTTACATCGCCAGAACTCTTTCAGCTGTCCAAACGGTCCCGATCGCTGATCTGTATCGGAGATTTTAGAGGTGAGAAACACGCTAGTGCGCTTGAGTGGGCCCATTTTCTACTTCTGATCATGATGCTGTAGACTTCGTTTAAAGGTATCTTGGGCAAGGACTGTACTTTGGTATTACAACAAGTAGTGTTAGATTGACATTGAATTTCCAGAAATCTCCACACGAATTGATTTAAATTACAACCATGTCATGCCTCTGTTTGTGACAGACGCAGTACGAAGTTGACTAACAGTTCCTTCCACGACTTTGTGATTTACTGATTTAAGCTCCGTTTTACTCCCCAAAATACCAATTCCAATTCCCCGAACAGCGCGTGCTTATCAATTTTCTCTTTTTTTGTCCTTTGCGCGTCACTCCAATCAAATACCAGTTTATGATTTTAATGATTAATTATAAAAATGGTATAAATAGGCAAATCAAATTTTGCGGTCATATTAAATTATAATTATTAATTTTAAAAAATAAAATATTTGTTTTTCATGCATATCACGCCGGTTATCCGGCGCGTTGATTATACAAATCGTAACTGCCAATTATATACGGCAAAGGGAAGGAACCAAAAAAGGACAAAAATGGAAATAAACAATAATAAAGAAACAAAACCCAGCAGGTTGTCCCTGGGACACAACTGTCATTTTCCCATGGAAATTTTAAGGTTCACATCCCTCTGTCCCTCTCCCTCGCTCCCTCTCTCTCCCTCCCTCCCCTAACTGAAAACGACTGCAAGCAACCTGTGGTCTACCTGCATATATATATTTCCAAATATATATATATATATTAATAAATATTATACACCGATTCAAAGTTTCAGCCTGTTTATATATATAGAGAGATGTTAAAACACTTAAAAGAGTTATTGCTAGTTTTGGGGTTTCTCTTGATACTATAGTCTCTGTGTTGAGTGAAATTGGGTTTCCTTCTGACCATATCAATGGTGGATCTCCAAACAGTATGCTGCATGTGCGGCGACGTTGGTTTCTCCGACAAGCTCTTTCGTTGTACCAAATGTCGAAACCGGTTTCAACACTCGTATGGGTTTATTCGGATCTTTCTATAATCATCATCAGGCGCATGTGAAACCTGAAACACAATCATATCATACATAAGTTTTGTGTTCCTTCATATCATTTGTGTTTTCTGTGTTTCATCATGCATACAGTTTGCTTTCTTTCACCTACCAGCAACCTCAACCACCGCCGTAACTCTAATCTCAAGAGAAAAAGGAAAATCTTGTTTTATCGAGTAAATCTATGTTGTGGTCTTTGCAGGTATTGTAGCAACTACTATAGCGAATTCTCGGAGCCGATTGAACTGTGTGATTGGTGTCAGAGCGAAGAGAGGAATAATGCTAGACACGGGCAATCTTCGAAGAAATCCATGACTCGACAAGATAGTGGAGTCACGAGCCGATCCGAGTACTCAGCCGATAAAATTAAGCAACATGATCGAGAAGAGAGCAGTAGCGAGAAGGGAAAAAACCCAAGTGGCGTGCCTTCTCCGAGACCGACTACGCGAAGGTACAAGCTTCTCAAAGATGTGATGTGTTAGAAAAAGACTCGACGGTGATGACGATGACGATGATGATGGGAAGTTGGTGCCCACCAAAAGAAACTTCACTTAGTGTTCATATTGGCAATGAAATGTTAAAGCATGAGTTGTTCCCCAAGTGTTTAATTATGAGGTATGGAAGATGAATTTTGTCTGTGCCATATTACCATGTTAATAAACTAATGCGACTTT
This sequence comes from Erythroxylum roraimae, assembly GCA_027568915.1. NCBI lineage: Eukaryota > Viridiplantae > Streptophyta > Magnoliopsida > Malpighiales > Erythroxylaceae > Erythroxylum > Erythroxylum roraimae. The sequence goes on from JAOSBL010000009.1 coordinate 24,158,624, forward strand.
CTCAATGTTTTTAGTGGCACAAGTGCTTCAATCCCTTAATCTTCAATTCATTAATGCTAATACCTCCCCAGTTTTCATGTAGATTGGATTATTTTGCTCTCGTGCATGAACATGGTTGCGACATATATAGTTAAGTAATCTAGTTCGTTTCACAATTTTGTTTAGAAGATACACACGCATGAAATGAAAAAGATGGGTGGAGAAGCAAGAAAATCATTCATAATTAAGAGATGATTTTGGATTGTTGGAGCTGTATGATCAGGATTAACATATAGAACAGAAAAGCTTGTGTGTAGGGTTTGTTCCTGTCACATATAGTAGTAGTAGAGCTGTACTGTGTCTTGGGAGGAGTTGCACCTCCTCTTTTACTTTGTTGAGTCTCTTAAGGAGAATTGAATGCACCTGGATGCTTTTTGCCCAAAGAATTCATAATAGCTAAACCCTGCAAGCTTTTGCAGATTCATTGAAGGCTTTTTAATGGCGCTAGGCCCTCTATTATTGTTCACAATAGGAAATTTGACCCAACCGGAAAAAAAAAGAAGAAAGAACCATCTTTGCGTGGATAAGAAAATTACAAAAGCTTGAGTATTGAACATACAATAGACTGGAAGAAAGAGTTGTTGTTGTTAAGGGTTCTAGGCCATTCGTTCTTATCGTGAGTCCTAGATATTTGCCACACAGACTTGTACTGTGTTGACCCACCTATAGATGTGTGAAACATACACACATACATATATATATATAAAGTACACGAACTGATATGCTCTCTTCTACTGTATTTGTTTTGGCCATTTATGACAAACAACCAACAAATCCCCTCCTTCCTGAGGTTGTCTTGAATTGACAACTAAACCAAACGCTTGACTTCAATTACCTCTTTCTGATTTCTTAATTTTCGTGCTCTTATCCATTCTGCTGTTTCATTTCCTCTGTGTAATCTCGATCACTCACACACACTCTTGCTTCTCTGATCAGTTTCATGTGCAGTCTACTTCTCTTCTGCCCTTTTCATGTGATCATAATTTGAACGTGAAAGAAACTTGCTATAATAATTATACGATTATGACTCACGAACTTTTCTTCATTTCCAATCTAACATTTCAATGCTTTAGCATGCAATACAAGAATATGGACATAGTTTGACCGATGGTTTCAATCTATGTTGGTTAATAACCGCGTATTTTGATAATAGCAAATAAGATACTAAGAGCATAATCTACGCATGTTCTTGGAATAAAGTTGGCTAGTTTTGTGCATAAACTAGTCGTATAGTTTAGTATCATATGTGCTAACAGCTAATGAAAACACCTTGTAGTTTAGATACGACCACTCAGACATTGACTGTATTGTTTATTAATTCCTGTACTAAGTTTCTTCCTATCTTATTCCTTTACTTGTTTCTTTTCTTGTAGTACTTTCGAACTTAGAATAGTTCAAACAAACCTATATTTCAATAACGAGGGATAATGGTCATAAGTTGTATATATCGTGAGAAGCTTTGCAAAATCATGCATGTTAGATACAACTATATCAACTTTCGAAACTCGTGGATTGAGAATGATGTTTCGAATACGGTTTATTATGGCAAGAATACAGGTGATAATCATATGACCTAATTATCTCCATTTATTATTATCATCGTTAAATACATAAAATTTTATTTATATGACCTAATTATGAAGAATAATCAATTCGAAATTACAGATTAATTTTGTAATTAATCAATACAATTACATTAACCATATAATTGCAACATGCTAGATTTAAGAATTGGATGTATAAATACCTGAAAATTGATGAATAATTGAGTTCATCGTTGTTTTCTGCGAAGCAAAGTGACAGAGACGCAGAGGATTGACTACTGCTACTCCAAACTCTGATTAGAAACCCGTACAGTTCTCAATGAAGCGACTGTATTTAAGGTAAACTAGCAGTAGGACCTCATGTGCACTGCAAAACATGGGTCAAGCCTACCCATCATAGCAATCCCATAAACACGGACCCAATGACATAACAAGAGAAGTATCATTAACATCAAATTAATCGGGGTTTGTACTAAATTATGTTTATTGTTTATTACGCTAGTCGACAAAATTAATAATAAAATTATACTATCCTTCCACTTGGATAGCATAACCAACATCTATGAACAGCAGAAATAAATCTCCAGATTAATATAACAATAAGTGACCACAATAAAATGTCAAAATAGAACCAACAATCTCTTAATCATAAGTCCAAAATGAGATTACAAGTACACATTACACGAGACTTGCGTTCTACAAGTATTTGTTGAAATATGTCACCTTTTTGTATTTTTAAAGAGCATGTTTCGTGATTCGAACCTTATTTAATTGTAATTAGTATTAAATATCGTTATTGATCAAACCGACATAACAATTTTTGGGGTGATAATCACAATATTTTCTCTATTTTTTTAATAACGAATATAAAGGCAATTCATATAATTTTATTCACCGCATTATGCAGTTGTAAAGCAGTATTCCAAGACAGATCACGACAAATGGCCCTTGAAGAGATAGATCGTGAGTTAAGGCTATTTCGCAGAGGACAAACACATACATATACAAGTGAATATAATAAATAAGCAAGGCGTAAGCCATAACAAACTGGTTCCTAGTTATCGGAAGAGAAATAATATGAAGCTGTATCTGAGCATGGTCTCAGGGGAATTTCTGGTGTTAGTGACTGTCTATACGACAAATGCATATGGCAGGCCGTTGACGTCTTGCTCTTGACGAGTTTCGATATTGGGTGCGTGATGGCGTCTCCGCAAGAAAACATATATATTAACTAACAGTTGCAGATCCTGCATGATTTACTAACTTCTTTTTGTCTTCCAGGAACGACTTAAAATGATAACCAAGATATTCTTTCTTGACTCCATACGCAATCTTCTTACCCAATATCCGCCAACCAATCCTTCTTTGTAAGAAAGTCAAAACTTTGTGGGTGTATGATCTCAGTCACGATAGTTTGTATATTCTTATCTGATGCTACCGATACCTTGGTTCGACTTGTTTTATATTGTCTGAATCAAAATCATTGTTTAAGTGGTTCTTTTGGTTTACAAACCCTTTTTCGAACCATATCCTCCAACACCAGACAATCTGTCAACCTCTAAGCCTCCGCATACACTACCACCTTCTGTATTAAAAGAAAGACCTTTTTCAAACACACCAAAAATGGTTTTTTTAATAATATTTGACTTTATGAAAATTACTGAAACGATCGGGTTTCCAAATTTTTTATTATTCAAGAAACAGGAGGGATGGACACGTGCAGCTTCTCATCTTCTGACACGTGCATAGCATTATCATCCAAATTGTCAACTCTTTTAGGATTACTCAGGTCAGGTGCGCGGTCTCCAATGTCTACTCAGCAATGATAAAGGTCACCCCTTTCCTCGTTATCATTTCCTGCAAATAAAATTGTCGTTTCGGGATAATGGGCTATATATAAATAATAGGTAATTTGGTATTTATCTAATAGAGAAGAAGTGGTACGTTTCATCATCAGTCCAAAGCCTTTTACAAGTGCGTGTGCAGTGGTGATAAAGGGACACGAGCGAGGGAAAGGTGCTTGGAGACTGATCCCTTACTGCCACAGTCCCCGATGTGTAGTGGGCCTATTAGGTATAGTAAGTAATTTAAATTCAGTATATTCTAATTTAAATTAAAGGCTTTAAGTTTATTTAATTAAGCTTACAGCGGATTCAATTTTTAAGGATCAGATTAAGATTGATTGCGTGTTTGGTTGAACTTTTGAAAAGTGAATAAATATTTTTTTTACAGTAAATTTTTTTTTAAAAAAATTGAGTGTTTGGCTGTAAAATACAACTTTTTAAGAAGCTCAAATTTGAAGCTTCTCTAAAAAATATTTTTTCATGTTGATTTTTTAGATTAATTAATGAGCCTATTTTTTAGCCCCTTTAACCCTTATGTTTTACATATAATACCCACAAACACATCTTCATATTTATTTTGAGATTTATATAATATTATTTAATTTTTTTTATGTTTTAATATTTATTTTTGATATTAGTTTTACCTATGTTATAATCTATATAAAAGATTTGGCTAGATATATTTGCATTTATATTTTATATGGTTTAACATCATATAATAATTAATATATTGTGCTTTGTATATTGTTTAATATATTTTAAATAATATTTATATGCATAAATAAATTTTATTACAAAATAAAATATAGTTAAAATTAAAAGTATTTTTTATATTTATGTTACTAAACAGTTTATTAGATGAAGCTTTAAAAAAAATGCTCTTTTCTAAATGACCGCCAAATAATCAATTAATTTCTTAAAAAAACTTTGCTAACAAAAGCTATAACGATATAAGCTAATTTAAGCACTAAAGTCCAATTTAAAAAAGAGAACAACTTAGGAGCCGGGGACCATTTTGTCTGAAAAGTAAGTTCAGACAGCTACCGCACGAACATGTCGTCTTCTTAAACGCTCCACATAACCAATCTGTTGTTTTAAAGGCAGTGGAGTTTAACTCCGTCTTTTATCGTATGAACAGTGTTTTTTAAACTGTTCAGCTGGTGTGTGGTACTCTCATGCTTCATTGTTTTAGGTAAGTTACGTATTCTCTCTGTTTTACCTTTAACGGAAATAAACAATCAATCCATCCATAAGAGTTTTAAGTTACTGAACGAATACGAAGGGAGGACTGTACATGTTCAACATTTGAGTTCACCCATTTAACCTGAAAATCTGTATTAATTTACAATCTAACCCCGTCAAAGCCCTCCTCGTTCAATATAAAATTGTGATCTAATGACATTATTATTAAGTAAAAACTTGATTTAAATAATATTTATAATTATAATTATTGATATCCATTGATTAAATCTCTTTCTTATTTTAGCATATATCTATTTTTATTGATGTTTTATTTCAAATGACCTAAAGCTACTTGTATTAATTAAATAATAATATTTTAATTAATTATATTGTAATTAATTAATTAATTACAATATTTTAATTAAATATAATGTAATTAATTAATTAATAATACTATTTAAATTAATTATATTGTAATTAATTAATGAATAACAATATTTTAATTAATGAGTAACAATATTTTAATTGATTAATATT
>JAOSBL010000009.1:24174875-24186355 GCA_027568915.1 Erythroxylum roraimae
AAATTATTTTTATTTAAATTTATTTTAATATTTTATATAATATTTATTAATAAATACTAATAAATTAGTTTATAAATTTATTATTTATAAACTAATATTTATTTTGTATATATTTTCAATTATTAAATCAAAATTTATATATTTTAAAAATATATTTATTAATAATTATTAAATTAATTTTATATATTAAATGAAATTGTGATTATGTCTAATTAAATTTTATTTTTAATTGTTCGACTTCATTTAATTTTACTGTATACTAACTTTATAATTGTCTATTTCTAATTCAACTTTTTAAGCCTCAAAATTTTCATTTTATCGATTTAATTTTGTTTCAATTTTTAAAATATTAATATTTTGTCTCTTTCGAAATGGTCAATTTAATTCTTAAAAGGCTACTAATATTTTCAAGTTTATCGGATCAGCAGAAATATGAAAAGATTGAATATGGTCCCCCTATCTCCTGTCCCTTTGAATATGGTCCCCCTACCTCCTGTCCCTCCTTACTTTTCTTATTTTCTTATCTCATCTCAAATACTTTTGTTGTTTCATGAAAAGAAGCCGATGTAGGTCCAAGTATCCTTGTCTCTCTGTTCCCCAACACTGATTCAACAGGGGGAGATTGGAGCAAAGAACTTGGAATTGTCTTTGTTCAAATTACACGTGTCAGTTCTAACACTCACTTAAACAAAGTACATTGTGTGAGTATAACTCTACGAGAGGAACTCTGTTTTCGCTGTCCACATAAATGTGTGGATAAATTTAATTGATATAAAGTTAGAATATTATTTTGAGAACAGTATGCTGTCCAAGTCTAGCTTCACCTGTCTCATGCGAAGGGACATTTTTTTTATTTTTTTAGAAATTATTTTTTAACATGTCGTTATTTAATAAATATGATAAAATTCTCTGGTTTTATATTTATAAAATGTTTATTCTATTTTTAATTCTATTCGATGATTCTTTTTAAAATTTTATATTTTTATTATAATTAGAAATATAAGCAATTTCTTTACTAGTTAAGGATAAGATTACGTATTATTATATCTCTCCAAATTTTGAGACTCGATGTAATTTTTACTAAGTGCTATTGTTTATTGATAGAAATGATAATCTTAATTTGATCTTATTTATTTTTTTAATATATCAAACAAAATTTTAAAAATTAATTCTAACTATTTTAATAACTTAATATTTATTGTAAATAATATCATTTTAAAATTTTGATTTTGGGTTTTAATATAGTCGAGCCATAGCTATTTGCAACTCGAACAATTTAAGATGTTGCAAAGTTTGGTAAGAGTAGGTTTTGGTTATGAGATTTGGACGCTTGATAGAGTTGAAATGTCTTCGCTGGCCAACTTTGGCAGGAAAGGGACATTAACGTACAGCAATAATTTGAAGTTATTGTCTCGTCACAATCACCTTATAAATACACATTTTGCATAGGCCCATCTTCTGTTCACTCCTCACACGTGCCAATTTGAGCTCATAAACACTAGCATCCCTCAAATTGTCGTTATCCCAAATGACATTACCATCTCTTGCTATAATGTGAACAGTGATTGTGTGTACGGAATCTGGTTTGAGTGCAGCTTTCATCTTGCTCTGTACGACGACGGAGCAACCACTGAGACCCCATAATTGTCCTATTAGAACTCAGGAAAAGGAAAGCGGGTTTGGAGTGCAACCTTCCTATCTTTAGTAAAAGAGGGAGGATAACGGAATACGGAAACTGGCAGCACTCTAACAGAGGGCGAAACGGCAATAACCCTTCTCTGCATTGGTAACAGTAATAATGTCAATCCAACGGAGACTTCTTGCTCCGTGCAAGAGGAAGGAAAGTTGGGCAAACATATTTTAAACCTGAAAGTTTATAATAAAATATAACTTAAATATTAATACGAACCTAATATTTTTAAAATATTTAAAATAAATTTTAAATGAAATGAAAATTTGACAGAGTTAATTTTTTGCCTATTAAATGTCATGTTACTATTATTTTTATATTTTTAAAATAAAAAGAATCTCATTATTAAATAATTAAAATTAAAAATTAATTAATAAAAAAGTCACAATTTATATATTTCAAATAGTGGATCTCAATTACCACGTGACAATGTGCCCATATTTATATATTTTAGTAAGTAAAATTTGCTTATTCTATAACAAATTTAAACGCTTCAAAATATTATGATCTATTTCATTGTAAGTGTTAAAGTTAAAAATGCACTTTTAGTCCAGGAATATCTGAAGTAGGTTTGATTAAGAACATGTTTGATTAGATCTGATTTGAAATTAATAATTATTTTTAAATTTATTAGATTTCGAGTAATATTCCTACGAATTAGAGTACTTTATTTTTGGGTGTTCCAATTTTATACTACTTAATCTTGTCTACGTATTTATGTGAACTCTATATAATTATGTAGATAAGATTTAATAGAATAAAGTAAAAATTAGTTAATCGAAGACCTGATTCCAATATCTATTTCCTGATCCCATCTAAACTTTGCAAAAAGGCAAAGGCAATCTATATTAACAAGTGAATTTTGGAAAACTATGATGAGTTTCATGTCAAGAAAATATCAAGTCAAAATGCAATATTGGCCACTTGATTTTCTCTGAATCTAGAAAGCTTGAGTGCTAAGCAAGTTTTCTAACTCGTAGCCCAGGTGTCCTCGACTTATTGCTTGGATAGGTACATGGCACGCTGATCAGTGACCTCTTTTACAACCGAATTTGTCTGCACGAGAAGATCACCAAGACAGGAACTCTGGACACTCAGTGGTCTTTGTGATCACATGAAGTGCACGTGAAACTGCAAACCCAGAATCAGTCGCAGACCCACGTATCAACTATCAACTCCTAGGAGGTAGGAACCTAAAGAAAGAGTCAACGTCGTGAATGGTATTTGAAAAAAAGTAATAAAGGAGTGGCAGAGCTGTTACTGATGATCATCATTACTTGCCATTCAATGGATGATGATGAAAAAGTATGATATGACGTGGGCCTTATCGGACTGGGAATTGGGCAGCCATGACAATTGCCGCACTTGTTTTGTTTCGGACCTTTTTGATAATATCATAATAAAATTATATTTATTTCAATAAATTATATTTAATTTTTGGATTAATTAAAATTTACTCTTAATTAACATAATCGTAATCCGTTAATTTTGACATGGTAAGTCATTTTTGTTATTCCTTCTTTTATTTAATAAAGCTAATGCAAACATTCAAATTATTGGCACATGAAGTGATTTGTATCCTAGCTTAATAACAAGAGCACTTCACCTTTAGGATTTGGAGTGTATAGACAAGACGTGACACGAAGCTTCTTTAAATTGGGCATTGGCTTTATTCACGAAAGTTAGCGGTGAATTGTTGTGCTTCAAATTTAAAGTTTTAAATTTTAGCATTTTTCTAAAATTCAAATTAAAAAAGACGTGATCATTTTAAATTAATATTATAAATTAATTAAATATTATTATGTAGAATTATTGTATAAGTAGTAATTGATTAATTTAAATTTAAATTAAAATTATATAGAATTTTTTGATAATTAAATTAGATTATAAGAATATTCCGTACCTATTATATTACCCTAAGAAAAAACTTCGTTTACAAGGCAAACAAGCTTAGGAAGTTTCCTGGTGTATCGGTCACGTGGTCAATGAAGCCAAGGAACAGAGGCAACCAAGGAGGACCCGCTGATCAATTTCCACGAAATTGCAGAGAGACTTCCAAGTCGTTCAAAAGTAGCCATCCCAACGCTTTGTTACATTAGGCATCGTCGGACGGAATAAAAACACAAAAACAGTCGGGCATTGCGAACTTCCCTTGTTTGCAGCTTTCTCTTGGCCCATTTACGGAAACTAGAATTTTTGTCCAATTTTACTTTGTCTTATTCTGTTTCATAAAATTTCAGCCATTTATTCTACAGGACTTACGCAAATTTTATGCGAATCTCACATAAATAAATGACTGAGATTTATTGGATACAATAAAACACCATAATAATAGACAGAGGATCTGATCTGGGACATTTCCATTGAAGCCAAAGTCAACAATGTGAAGAACATCAAATCAAATCAAAGAGAAAAGACAGCAAGACACTTCTATTTTTTTAAAAAATGATAAGAAAAGATAGACAGAATAAATAAAAGACCTAAAATTTAAAAGATTTAATTATTATTAAATTATCATAAAATAGGTTAAAGTGTAAATAAATTTTAAAAATTTGAAATCTTACTTATAAGAGAAGTTGAATTGAAAAAATAGATTGTTAAATAAAATTAGTTAATTTATTTCAGTTTATAAGAATTTATTAATTTACGAAAAATTGATCAATTAATTAACAAATTGATTGATTTTTAACAAGAAATTTTATTAAAGTAAATCGAATAGAAAAGTTGAAAATCAAGCAAAAATTTAAACTATTCAAGATTTTTATTATTAAACGGACTGAACTGATTAAATTTTTAAAACATTGATATACTTAACTCGAGCTAAATAAATTTTAAATAAATAGAAATTTTAATAAAGTTACGTGAAATTATATTTTTTACTTTTTAAATATAAAATAAATTACACTTTTACAATAAAACAAAATATGACTATTCAATAAAAATGATTACGTAACTAATTTTTTAAAAGTAATAAGATATTTTCATAATTTTTTTTGTATCATAACACACGAGAGAGTCATTCCAATTGTTAGATTATAATAATTGTTTGATATTATTACAAGTTGTGAAATTGGTTTGGTTGTTTGAGTTGCATTGTGTCCATTATGTCACGTTCTGCATGAACTTGAGAACGAGAGCGTAGTCAAGCGAGTGATGGTAAAAGTTAAAACCCTTTACAATAATTAAAACGGAAGAATTAGATGAATATGGCTGCATTACTATTACCTCCATGCAGGAGACAACTTGACAGCATAGAATATCTCCTCTCAATTTTCCCAAAATGTTAATTTGCCCTAATCGTGCAGTGACTCTACACCTTTTTCCCTTTCCCCAATCGGATCAGCGTTTTTTCCAGGAAAATTCCCACCTCCAGGACTAGAAAGAAAAGGAAAATAATGCAATGCGATAACCGATCATAATCCTGCAACCTCGTGCCTACCATTGCCATCTCTGAAACCAAACAGACCCTTCTATTGGAAAACTTCAACTCTTACCGCAGACTATAGTTTTCGGAATTGATTAGTAACGACTAACGAGGAGAAAATTCTTTCACACACTTCAAACTTTAAAAAGGGTTGGATACTGCTACATAGATTACTAACAACAATTCAACATTTTCTTTTAAGTTTCAAAGATCAAAGAGAAAAACAAAAGGGAAATCGAAATAACATTATGTGGTTGCTGAAACTGAAACTCGGCTTTGTTAATTGTACTGCAATTTACCCACTTGAGAAAACAGTGAGCCCGAAGACACAGAAGAAGAAACTCGAGTAATTTCTTGGTACGGTCTTTGCTTGAAACAGTCGAGAGACATTCTTTGTGGCGATACTGCCACTGTTACGGAGGACGATGAATGAGGTCCAGAGTCTTGATGCGACCCTGAAAATTTTCCGAGAAAATGCATGTCAAACCAACAATAGCTGAAACAAAAATGTCCTGAATTTTAAACTTACTTGACACATTCTCGGTACGAGGATTGCGGGCTTTTTCCAACCGGAACTTGTGGTTTTCCTGATGCGATTTTCTTCTGCGACGATTATGATCTGCCAATCGTCTTCTGCAACTGCGTTTTCCATTGTCAAACTCAGGAAGAAGATGGAACCTGGACAACGATTTTGTACAATTTCTGTTATTACAAGATAAGATGTTCATGTAATGTAATCCTAGTTATTCTTGGAACACAAATGTCCGCTTATGGAACACACAGACACAAATGCCCTCGGGATCTCCAAACTTACGGGAAACCAATCATTGGGACCAAGACATAAAATCAAGGGGTATTGTCGGCATAATGTTGTTTCCTACCATGTCTTAAGATGGAAACACAAATACAAGTTGAAGAAAGACTACTAAGCTAATAATTAAAAGAAGCAAAAGAAGAAATTAGCAACCAAGTGAAGCGAAGAACAGAATATAATTTTGCAAGCATACGGACGGAAAGGCCCTCAACAGCATCGCGTTTGCCGGAAACGCAATGACTGGGTCCTTAGCACAAGAACAGGGGGCATTTTCGTCATTGTGTCGCAACTCTTATCACCATTTTAGTTTATTTTCTAACTCTACGAATGATGGGATTGTGTTCAGAAATGCATGGGAGGGCGTTTTCGTAATTCCGAGAAACCTGCTACACTGTTGGCAGAATCGCTGAGTCAACCCGGAGACTATCACAGTTGCCGCTTTCGAGTGAAACTCGCAGACCTTGTGGCGTCTATGGTAGTGTTTGGCGAGGGACAGATCGGCAATGCACCCGCTGGCTTGACATCTGGGAACATTCGGTGGACCGGGGTCGACCGCTCTTGACGGACGATACAGCCGGTTCACGAAATCATTCTCAGCTGAAGAGAAATACGTCCGACCACCCAAATTCAGCCCTATTCTCGCCGAGAAACCATCGGCATGAGACACTTCTTCGGCTTTCGGAACGATGAAGTACGTCGCCTGTGTTGCTCCCGTGACCACAGTGGAAGTGTGAATCGGGTCGGGCGAAAGAAGTGATGGATAGTAAAGGTTAGTGTTGACTTGTTGGTGAAAAAATCCGGTGGTGGGCTGTTGAGTGAGGTGTTCACTGAAGGATGGTGTTGTGTAATGATCGAAAATCTGGCGGTTTTGGTCTTGTTCGATCAGGCGGTTTTGGTCTTGTTCTTGAGTTGTTACTTCTCCAGAGAGCAAAACATTTGATGGGTTTCCCCATTCGTACCCCAACATGTTTCAGCGCTCGAGCTTGAAGCTTATCTCGTGAGTCAGACCTCCTAATCTGTACCGAGAAATAGACACAGGAAAATGAGAGTTAGAAACTGCTAAACGTGTCAGCTTTGCGAAGAGATAAACGAAAAAAGAAATAGCTTTTGGAGACATGTCGGTGTTTTAGGGAGTTGGTAGATGCAGAGACAGGTAAGATATAATAGCTTGAGCTCACGTATAGCTGTATGGGACTCTGAGAACTGAAAAAGAAAGCTGGATCGAATTTCGAAAACTCTACCTGCCATTAGAGGGGTTTTAGTTTAAGAAAGTGTGTTACTATAGCTTTCACTAGGGTGTTGTCGACGAGAAATTTAAGTCTTCCATACCCTTCTTCTTCTGCAACTAGCCATCAGTTCCAAGCTTTTGTTTCTTTATTTAGCTCTCAGTCTACGTTTAAAGCTTTGGGCTCTATATCTATCCCCAACTCACTTGATGCTTCTTTTATCTCTCTGCCCCTCGAAAGCCCACGTTTTTGTTCTGTCTGTCCCTGAAGTTACGACGCATCATTGAGTCTTGAGACTGAGAGCAACTGATTATGATTTACGAGTCGGCTTTTGCGGTGTTGATTGGAGCTTTGAAACTACCATTTTACCCATTTTATTGTTACACTTTAACGGTGGAACGCCGTCCAAAACTTTTCTGGGTCGTTTACGGTGTTCTGTTTCCACTAATCCAAACCCAGTTTGGATTTTGGAACAGCCTGTAGTACATGCCAGGATAGCACTTCTTTTTTGTTTTAACATTTTACCACGTAGTGAAACTGTCACGCCATGGGCTCTTACGTCCGTTTCCTGCTTTGAATTGAATAATCATTTATAAGTCTCATGGGCTCCCGCTTTACAGTTTCGGGGAAGGTTGGTATTTTTATAAGAAGTTAATTTCATAACTATAAGGTCACAAAATAATAAATTTATTAATAATTATAGGGTAAATAATTATTTATAATGTCACTTAAAAACATTATTTTAAAATTATTCGAGTTTGAATTAAATTGCTTTATATATTATTTATTTATTTATTAAATATATGTACATAACTACACATATATTCAATGACGGAGGCACATGAGAGCCAGTGATGCATTGGATTCTCAAGATTATTAAATACTTTTTATTTTTAATATATATATATATATATATATTCAGGATGGAGTTATTTAGGGGTTAGTGGTGTACTGGGCTCTCAAAATATAAAAAAGTTAAATATTTGAACCCTCTTATCTTAAATTTCTAGCTCCGTCACTGCATATATTTACCAATGAGAAAACTCAAATAGCATACATTAAAATAGATTACTACACTTAACTTATTTAAGTTTAATTTATATCTCTTAAATTCAAGTATGATCAGGTTTTAAATGGTCTAAAACTTGACTTCACCTAATTCTGCCTAACTTAAGGATTCAACATTCAACACCTTGGCGCCTTCAATTCATACTTATCGTTATCCTCTACGATCAAAGATTCGATTGAAGATAATTAACAGCTTTGATCTTACATTTCTTAGCAGCCAACAAGGTCCTAACCCCCGGGTCACCAATAAACAAAACATACTAGGAAACAGCCACCAAACGACACGACAAGACATTAGTCGTATAAGAGGAATACTGAGAATAAGAAAGATGAAAAAACACAAAGTAAAGATTTTACGATAAAAAGAATTAAAAACAGAAGAAAGATAATAGAAGTGACACTGACACTCGCTAGAGAAACTAAAGAATAGTGAAAATTACAATTTATTACATTTATAATTAAGTTTTGAATCGAATTAAATCGTAAAATTTAATTTAAAAATAAAAAATTCCATTCAAAATCTAAATAATCAAAAAATAATTAATATCGTAGTTAAATAAAATTATGAATGTATTCAATCACGTTATTTTTAATATGATATAATAATTAATATGACACTATTTTTTATTCGAAACGAAAGAATCCGCAATTGTTATTTTTTAGATGCGCACTAATTAAATTTCTGAATTGATGTAATAGCCTATAAATTGCGTCAATCAGATATTTCATATTAAACAAACCCCGTACGACAGGTTTAACCGAGAAAGTATAAATACAAGAAATCAAACACAGGGTCTTTTAACTCTATACCCCTCTACTTTACCAACTTAACCACTCCTAAGGCTCATCTCCCTAATTTACACAACAGATTGCAATCAGCCTTCCTTAATCTTATCCGTTCGAAAGCAAAGAACACCCGATTAGATAGTTACTTACCATCAAATATCTAATCCTAACGAGTTCATTTTACTACGAATTAGTAATACTAGGCGAGCTAGTGAAGGCTACAAGCAGCTAACTCCATAACCGCTCTCCACACGGTACCGTTTCGTCTTTGGTGGTCTGCATTGCTTTGCGTGGGGCTCGTTGTATTCAACGCCTGTGACAGGCAATAGTGCACATGCTTGTAAGTAGGGATGACAATGGGTAGAGTTTGGTTCGAGTTTTATTTTACTCATATTTATATCCATTTTTATGACTCAACCCATATCTATATTCATATCCATAGTTCGGGTTTTACTCTACCCATATTTATATCCATTTTTTATGACTCAACCCATATCCATATCTATCGATTTTTACAATTTACTACCCATATCCAAATCTATTGGATCGGATAATATGGATATTAATCGGGTTGAAAACTCACTGCCCTACTCGTACGTTGTAAAACTTGCACTTATCCACATTTGCCTTGTATACGAAAGCCAGCATACCCTTCTAAGAAAATGACTCCAATACGAGAGAAAAACACACGCATACACATTAATCATAATGCAACAATGGATAAGAAGAATAAAATTTTCGTATAATAGAAAAAAATTTTATAATCCTTAATTTTTATTTTTTTTTAGAAAAAATTTTCTTTTATAATTCGGCTAAAAATAACGGTAACCTATACACATTATGAACATAAATGCATAGTAATCAAATTTTGTTTATTTAAAAATTTAATTAAACTCTTAAATTTGTTTCAGATCAATAATTTATTATAATTATTTTAAATTATCAAGTTAAATTAATTTAATTATTTGGAATTAAGTTACCATAATAATATTTAATTAGTTTTAAATTTTCATATTACATATATTTTTTAACTAAATATGAGAAGATTTATTTTGGAAACTAAAAAATTTGAAAGAGTTGTTTTTGAAAAACTTTAAAATTTATTAAATTACATAGAAGGGTATGTCTTTTCCTATGAAACAATAGAAGTGGCTCAATGTGAAAATAATGAGAAGGAAGGGGCGTAATGGTCAAATACGGAAAGACAACAGAGGAGATGATCGTATCTCCGATGTACGATGTATTGTTTGGTGTTCCGTTCTGTTTGGTCTCTTCTGAGAATCGCGTATGTTGCCAAAGTGACAGCCTGTTCTGTTTAGCCTTCTACTTAAACGGCTGTTGGTTAGATACGGCGAGTAGGGATTGAGTTATGAGATGAAGCGCGTTGAAGAAAGTGAGTTGATACTGATTCACTGAAATAGAAGAGACGGAGTCTGGTGGTCCAAACGCAGAGAGGAGTGGGGAGTAGTACTAGGACAGCCTGGTGGCGCAGAGATGGAAGTTGACTTGTTACGTACGGAACGTCTTCTCTTTAGTCAGAAACTTATTTTATTACACAGCTTTAATTTTATTATAATAATTGAATACCTTCAAATAGTTGCTGTTTGCAGCTTTTTGTTTGGATTGGACACAGAGACCATATGGAGGTTGTGTAGTCTTGTTAATTTCTCGTCATTTTTTTAATTATTATTCTTTTTATTTCCCTTTTTCTCTCATCAAATTAATAAATTATTATAGTTATTTAAATTATAATTCAGAATATATTCAATCAGTTCCGATTAAGTTTAAGAGTCAAGTTTAGTCATTATATTGATAACATTTGATTGATCCGTATGTAGTATTGATATTACATATGTTTAAATATTTTTTAACGAAAAGTTTAAAAAATTAAAATTTCTTTTAATAATTTTAAAGATTAAAAGTTCTTTTAAAGCTATCAAAACTCTATGACAATTTCATACTTTTTTATAACACTAACACTTTTTTTAAATATATACTGAGTAAATTATTAAGTAAAAGTAAAATTTCATAAATTATGTGGTACAAGAAAATTACTTATTAAATTAATAATTGAGAGTTAAAAGACACTAACTAGAATTTAATATTTCAAACTATATCAATTATTTTATTCAAAAGCTTAAGAGTTTTAAGAACCTTCCTAAATTGGAAGTCTAGGGTTAATTCTTCTTATAATAAAGGCAAAATGGTCCAACCAACTTAGAACAAACCCTAAGTTAACATTTCTAGTTCAAATTGATTGAACTTTGGATCAAATTAGAGTTTAA
The DNA here is from genome assembly GCA_027568915.1 of Erythroxylum roraimae. Lineage (NCBI taxonomy): Eukaryota > Viridiplantae > Streptophyta > Magnoliopsida > Malpighiales > Erythroxylaceae > Erythroxylum > Erythroxylum roraimae. Next base: position 24,186,169 of record JAOSBL010000009.1, read on the forward strand.
CTTTTTATAAAAATTTGTTGCTTAAAACTAAATTAGAGTTTGAATTATCTGATCTGACTTTGTTCGAATTCTAGCTTAAAATTTTAAAATTAATTGAGCTTTTAATTGGACCTAAACTCGAATTCAGTAGAAAAGAGTTTGAATGGTTCAGACTTTGTCCATCTTTATTATTCTAAATTGTCCAATA
>JAOSBL010000009.1:24221268-24232854 GCA_027568915.1 Erythroxylum roraimae
TATATATATGTATATGTATATGTATAGTCCTTTTACACTTCTCCATACTTCTTGTAATTGTTGCTTTGATGGTGGAATTATTGTGAATGACTGTTGAAGAATTCGAAAATAGTCCTCAAATTCTGAGTTTGAAGAGGAACTTTTTCAAGAGCATGTTTTGAGTTGCAGTTCTTCTATAAAATTTAGATATTTTAATGCGAATGGTTGAGATTAATGATTATCTAAATAGGAATTCCATTTATGCAATAGTTTATTGTAGAATTTAATGAAGTTCCAGCCATGTCTGTTTGAGAGGTTATTAATTAAATGAAATGAAATGTAATATTATTCTATCGTTTGAGATGAAAGTGGTCAGGAAAATTTTCACATTACATCACATTTCATCATAAACAGGAAAAATAAGTTACTGCCAATTTAAGGAGTTTACGATGAAATATAAAATGATAAACAACATTGCACTATATTATATTATAAATCATTCTTTTAAATAACATTTCACTATATTACATCATGAACCCTTTCATTTCTCTCAAGCAACAATTTTCTAATATTACATTCATTTACACTTCGTTCCATTAAAAAAGATATAAACAACTAAATATAGCTCAAGGGAATAAGTTATTTTACATTTGAATTATAAATTTTTGTTTTATGTAAAATAAAAATTTAACAAACTTTTATTTCTTAATATTTTTAACAAATCAACCACTATCAAATTGATTTGGGAGGTTTATGATAAAAGGTAAAATGATAAATAATATTTCATTATATTATATTATAAACCCGTCTTTTAAACAACATTTTACTGTATTACATTATGGGTCATTCCATCTCTGTCAAACAAAATTTTTTCTAATATTATATTCACTTACATTTCATTTTATTATAAATAATTTCATTTCATTAAAAAGTTTATAAACAACTAAATATAGCCTTAGGGAATAAGTTATTTGTCCTCCTAAAAATGGGAATGCGACTTCTTCGTTCAAGAAAGTTACAAATATATATATATATATATATATACATATTATTACAGCTCAAAAGTTGTATATTTGGCAATGACAGTTCAGTAATTTGAGGACATCTTTAGCACTTATTACCAAAGTGCACTGAAACCTCAAACGTAATTAAATAGGCATAATTGAGTCACTAACGAAGACAATCATTAGAAGTTTGATACCATAAGGTGTTGTTGGAATGATACCGCCTTAATAATGACAAAAATTAGGTCAGATGAATTTTCCTTTTTTTTTACATGTATTAAATATTTTTATTTTCTTTTCTATATCAATAAAATTTATAGTTATTATTTTCATGTTTTTATATAATATTTATTATTATTATTTTTGTTAGAGTAAAATTTACCCTCATTATCCTTCGTATTAGACTTTGGAGTTTCAAATTTCAAAGTAAAACAAAAAGTTGGTCATACAATTTCTATTTTTCCTCGCAATAGAATTTATAAACATTATTTTCAACATATAAATCAAATATTTATTATTTTTATTTAAATTTTATAATTATTATCTTTTAAGTATATCCGAAGTATTTATTATTTTTATTCATTATAGTAGTAAAATTTATAATCCTTATTCTTCTCATTAGAGTTGATGTTACAAAACGACGCTATTATAATAATGCCAAAAAGTAGTTTATACAAAATTTCTTCTTTTTTAATAATAAAATTTATAAATATTATTTTTAAGTGTGTACCATATTCTCATATATTTATAAAATATTTCTTATTTTTATTTATTGAAATAATAAAATTTATAATCATTAATTTTTTTTATCAATTCTTAAGGCTTGCCTCGTAGGAATTTACAGTGTCCAATCTTTACTTGTTTAATAAAGACCTCAAATAGGATTTATAGTTTAAGACTTTGAATACGTTATTTAAGAATCAAGTATTCACCAGATAAAACTTATAAAGAAGTTATTTAATGAAAAAATATATACAATTTTTTAATCGATTTTTTCTTCGGAGTAATAAGATTATTTAATAAAATAAAATAAAATAAAATAATTTTATTCAAATCTCCGTAATTTTGAAAGTGCTGACCATACCAACCCTAGTTCTTATGTGCACTCGAGTCGAGTAGTTCTTTTTTGGGTCCGTCCATTACGAGGAATCTGCTGACGAATCTGATGACCACAGCCCACAATTGGAACCTTTTGATGGGGGGCTTCCATATTTGGAACAATACCACGTACGTCCTTCAGAGAACTTGCCAATCGAAGGTCGAATTGACTCTAATTCAACCGTATGCCTCCAATTCAGAAGTTGCGTAGAAATCGGCGTTGGCATGATGTTAGTGGCCTCAACATTTTGGAATGTTTGGCGATTTGGGAACAAAACAGCCTGAATTTCGAGATACCATTCCTCACTTTAGCAATTTGTCGTTTTAATGCTCAAGAGGCCAAATGGTTTATGTGGATATTATACGTAGGCTCCGAATTGAAACCTCAGTTAAAATTAGATTAAATTCTAATAATTTAATGTATGTATATTAAAATAATATTATTTTAATTATATAATAAAATGTTTTATTTTTATTAAATCAATTCAGATTAAATCAAATTTAAAATTATGAAATATCGTCTATAATAAAATTATATATTTCAATTATTCTGATTCGAAACCCTTAAGTAATAAGAATGACAATGAGTCAGGCCAAGTCTGGACGATCTCTGCTAACTCGGACTTGCGTTGGTTCATTGTCAATTGAGCCTCGGGTCAGGCCCAAAAAAGGGCATGAAGCTAGGCTTGGCTTGGTTAAACTGGGCTGTGTTGGGTAGGACCGAGCCCGGGTCCAATTGGCAAGCCTGTTAACTAATTAAAACATATTAAGGTAACCAAAAAAGCCAAGAAGAAGTATATGCAGACCAAAGAGAAAAAGTAGAAAAGTCGATGGCATAATTAAAATAATAAAATAGATATAACTTTTTAATTTGAGCTTGTGTAATTAAAACATAATAAATAAAATTTAAATTAATTTAATCTATATTTAAAAAGATTTGAAATTAATAAATAATAAAATTTAATAAAATTTCATATTTAAGAAATTTAAAATTAACCTATAAAATCAGTATTAATCGAGCTTCAAGCTTAATTTTAAATTTAATAATCTTAAAATTAAAAAAAATTAAAAAATTTGAAACCTAATCTCTTCGGACGCGGATTGGATTTAAAAGTTTCGGGCCGGCCGGGCCATGATTAGCAAAACTTCACGGTTCGATACCAGTCCGTGTTAACGCGGGACTTCTCTGAATTACAAACTTTCACTCTTCTCTGCGTAATAGACAGGTCATGGTGATTATAGGTTATAACGTACAGAGCAGATAACAGTCGAACGTCGCACCTAATGGGCATGGTCCTTGGTTCCAAGAGTCCGCCATTGCCGTTTGGTGTCTGCGAACTTTTCGTTTGTAGACTGGCCGGTGATCCTCCTCGTTTATACAGGTGATTCTCCCGCCGTGTTCTGATGCTATGAAGCTCTTAAACTGTTCTTCTATGCTTTTTCTTACTGTATGATGATTGTGAATGTGTAGGAGCTCAGGGACGTACTGCACTCAAGTAACCAAGAAACTCGGCGATGTTGATGAAGAAACGCCAAAGACCAATGTTACGAAATCCTCCGTCAAGACCAAAAAGGCCAAATCCATGGCGCGACTTATTAACTCCATGGCCTGGTCACCTGAGCTCGAGTCTTCTCTTTCGTCTCTTGCTCCTTCACTCTCCAAAACCACTGTTTTCCAAATCCTTCGCCTCATTACTAGAGACCCACCGAAAGCCCTTCGCTTCTTCCATTGGGCTCGCCGAATGGGGTTCACTTACGACGCTCAGTCCTATTTCATGATGCTCGAAATATTGGGTCGTTCGCGCTATCTCAATATCGCTCGTAATTTTCTTTTCTCTATAGAGAAATATTCCGGTGGTGCAGTCAGGCTGGAGGATAAGTTCTTCAATAGCTTAATCAGGAGTTTTGGTCAGGCTGGGTTGTTTAAGGAGTCTTTGAAGCTTTTTGGGTCGATGAAATCAATAGGGGTTTCTCCGTCTGCGGTCACGTTTAATAGTCTTTTGCTGATATTGCTTAAACGTGGGCGGACCAATATGGCCAAGAGTGTGTTCGACGAAATGCTTAACACGTATGGTGTGACGCCTGATGCTTTCACTTTTAACATTTTGATTAGAGGGTTTTGTAAGAACTCGATGGTTGATGAAGGGTTTTGGTTTTTCAGAGAAATGTTGCGCCTACAGTGTGAACCTGATGTTATCACCTATAACACTCTTGTGGATGGTTTGTGCAGAGACGGTAAAGTTAGGATTGCACGTAATTTGGTGAATGGTATGGTGGGTAAGACTGATAGTTTGAGTCCTAATGTTGTTACTTACAGTACTTTGGTTAGAGGGTATTGTGCGAAGCAAGAGCTTGATGAGGCTCTGGTTGCTTTTCAAGAAATGCTTGACAAAGGGCTAAAACCAAATTCAGTCACATGCAACACGCTCATTAAAGGTCTTTGTGAAGCTCGGAAGATTGATAAAGTGAAGGAGATTTTGCAGCTTGCTTTAGAAGGGGGAGAATTTGCTCCTGATTCTTGTACTTTCAATACACTGATTGATGCTCATGGCAAAGCTGGGAACATATATGAGGCACTGAAGGTCTTTGAAAAGATGATGGAAATGAAAGTCCGGCCAGATTCAGCTACATACAGCATTTTGATAAGGAATTTGTGTCAAAAGGGGGAATTCGAGAGAGGCGAGCAGTTGCTCGATGAGTTATTTGAGAAGGGGATCGTGTTGCGGGCTGACGGCTGTAAGCCTCTTGTTGCGGCATATAAGCCCATGTTTGAATATCTGTGCAAAAATGGTAAGACAAGCAAGGCTGGGAGAGTATTCGGCCAGCTGATGAGAAGAGGAACGCAAGATCCTGATTCCTTTAAGATTTTGATCATGGGACATTGTAGGGAGGGTACATTTGAAGCTGGATATAAACTCTTGGTCTTAATGCTAAGACAAGATTTTGAGCCCGATTTTGAGACCTATTACATCCTGATAGAAGGATTATTGCGGCAAGGTGAACCTGTTTTGGCCTACAGTACTTTGGAAAAGATGCTCAAGAGTTCTTATCTACCTGAAACAGCTACATTCCATTATGTTCTGATGGGATTACTGGAGAAGGATTGTGCCCTTGAATCAGCTAGCTTTATTGAATTGATGTTAGACAGAAACATAAGACAGAATCTCTCCCTTTCGACACACACGATACAGTTACTCTTTGATAGTGGACTGCGGGATAAAGCATTTTCAGTTGTTGGGTCACTTTATGACAATGGGTATGTAGTTGACATGAAAGAATTGGTCACTCATCTCTCTGAGAGCAAAAAATTACTGGAAGCACAGAGGATGTTGCTATTTTGTTTTGGAAAGCATCACAAGGTGGACGTTAGTATGTGCAATTCAGTTATTGAAGGTCTTTGTAAAACAAACAAACTAAAAGAGGCATTTGATTTGTATTATGAAATAGTGGAGAAAGATAAACATCGACAATTGAGCTGCCTTGAGGAATTGAAAATTGCTTTGGAGGCTGGGGGAAGATTAGAGGAAGCAAAGTTTGTAGCTAAGAGAATGTTAAATTAGTGTTAGTTGGAAATATCCCTATATTTCTATCAAGAAAACTACTCTTGGGTGTGATAACTGCACATTCACTTTTAAAGTATGATTTGCAGCCAATAACTATATGCAAAGCGCCAAGCTTGAGCATGCTTTGTGGCGTTATCGGTCTGGATGCCTGTTTTGATGCGTTAGCTGTTCATGAGCGAGTCGCCACACAATGCAACTCACTGTTTTGTTTGGGAGATGTGGTCACGGATCAGTTTGAGACCAAACAATACCTGTGCTTGCCTGTGGGAATCCCATGCTATGAGTCGACTCTAAACTCACTTGTCGGGCCCGTTCTACGCATGGGAAGCGCTCAGGCAAGCGTAAGTTCTCTGATGCGCGATCCCAGTTGCTCTGATTTAGATTGGCAAACCAAGATCATATATGCGGTAAAATGGGGCAGGCTGGATTCTGATAACGTATTAGGGAGTAATCTGATCTTTGGAACTACATAATTTACTACATGTCTTGGCAAGCTGCAGTTCTTTATAAACCCTCTTCAGTGTATACAAACTGAGAGTGTAGTGCCTTCTCTGCATAGGCAAGTTCAACCATTTCCAACTTGAATTTCACTCACATTAATTGGGGTAAGGCTGCCTTCTACTGAAGCTCCCTTCTCCTTGGAGACAAGCTAGAAACATGGGCCATTTCTAACAAAACCTAGCTAAACAACCAACATGAAGGAAGAACTAGCATCTTTTGTGCGGGTTCCTATGGATAAGATAGAGCTGATTGACTATGGATGATAGCTGTAGGATTATTAAGCTTAGACCAAGGAGTTGGGAATGAAACCGATGCGTAGTTCTGGTTTCTGGAGTCCTGGTGAGGAGAAACTTGAGACCTTCTCATGAGATTGCGCATATGGTTACTTGTTCCTAACTAACTTTTATCATCTGTCTGCCCAATTTACATGCTTTCTTCCACTGAAACAAAGTTGTCTGCAGTTAATTTTCATCTTCTTGATGAGCATTAAAGGGTTTATTTATCATCATTTGAAACCTTTGCACATTGATTAACTCAATCAAATTCTGAGCTATGTTGAAAAATAAGAATCTAATTCAGAAGGCTTCTTTTTGGTGGAACTTCTAACATTTTGAAAGACTGTCTTGTAGTTTTCCAGTTTCAACTTTGTGTCTACTACATTCCCATTTCTTAACGATTCCCTGAATCAATGGATTCACAGGTATCTGAGTTATATGTGTCTGATATGTCATCCGTTGAGTTTGTGTGCGTCGTACTTGTTTTGTTGAGGATTACTTAACTTGTTCTCACACGAATATTGATAAATTTATTTTAGTCTTGGTCTTTCTTTTTATAGACTTAAAGAAGTTTCAAGGCATCTTGAACTTTGGAAGCGCTTGTGGAGTTGCAGGAATTCGATAAACTTCTCAACTTGAATCTTCTCCTTTTAAAATGGGGTGAACCCCTCTATTACAGGCAATGATATAATTATGCGGCAGATCTGTCTTCTTATTTCAAGCAGAAAGATTGACAACCGAAAGAGAAGGTAAGTTGAAGTTGGGTCACGCGCACACTTAGCCATAACGCAAGAAAAGATAAGGAGTAAGAAATATAAACTAAAGACACGGGAAAGAAACTATTGTCACAATTAAGGCCTTCGTGCCTCTTAACAAGAAGAAGCCGAATAACCAACTACCTTAAACTAGACAATTTTATATTTCTCATGCTAGTCTTCATGAGCACCAACCTTTCACCAAGAACACGACTTGTCCATGGTTTATATTCTTGCCCTTTTGTGATTTCAGCGATCAAGTTCTTCCTAAAGCTCTTTGAAGATGGCAAGAACTGACACCAACAATGGTTCAAAGCACAATCCTCTCATCAATGGACACACTCCCACTCCAGGGAAGGCAACGATCCTTGCAATAGGCAAGGCTTTCCCAAAACAAGTCATACCTCAGGAATGCCTCGTGGAGGGCTACATAAGGGACACCAAATGTGAAGATTTAGCTATTAAGGAGAAACTGGAAAGACTCTGTAAGTGAATATTTTCCTGTTAGAAACCCCGTAATTTTGATTCCCATGTTTCAATTATGTTTCTGCTAGACACTCTGTAATTTTGATTCCCATGTTTGAATTATCCTGTCTTTGCCAAGGATTTTCCTAATCTAAGTAAAACAGATTTTACGCGATGAAGATTTTCATGTTACGGGTAGTAGAAGACCTTGTTTCAGTATTCTTAGAGAAAAAAACGAAAATCAGAACCTAGTAAAGATGATACAGATCAACTCATTTTTCTTGCGTTAAAGATCTTACCATTTTCGAAGGAACAGATTTAAATTTCCTTACAAGTTTGCATTTCCATTTAAGGTTTAACTCAAGATTCCTTCCAACAGCATTCATTCAGGAGTTTTCTTCACTTTTTGATAGGTAAAACCACTACAGTGAAGACAAGGTACACAGTCATGTCAAAGGAGATCCTGGAAAAGTACCCTGAACTCGTGACCGAGTGCTCGCCAACAATCAAACAAAGGTTTGAAATAGCGAATCCAGCGGTCGTTCAAATGGCATTGGAAGCTAGCCTTGCCTGTGTCAAGGAATGGGGAAGGTCAGTAGAAGATATCACCCATATAGTCTATGTTTCTTCGAGTGAGATACGTTTACCTGGCGGCGACCTTTACCTTGCTAGTCAACTTGGCCTGAGAAACGACGTTGGTCGAGTGATGCTCTACTTTCTGGGCTGTTATGGTGGTGTTACTGGCCTTAGAGTTGCCAAGGACATAGCCGAAAACAACCCAGGAAGTCGCGTTCTATTAACCACTTCTGAGACTACCATCATAGGTTTTCGACCACCGAGCAAAGCACGCCCTTATGATCTTGTTGGAGCTGCACTTTTCGGTGACGGAGCAGCAGCAGCCATTGTTGGAGCTAACCCTTTACCTGGTAAAGAGTCACCTTTCATGGAACTGAATTATGCAGTTCAACAGTTCTTGCCTGGAACACAAAATGTCATCGATGGACGTCTCACTGAAGAGGGTATAAACTTCAAGCTTGGAAGAGACCTACCCCAAAAGATTGAAGAAAACATTGAGGAATTCTGCAAGAAACTTATGTCAAAGTCTGGTGTAAGCGAGTTCAACGATCTTTTCTGGGCAGTTCATCCTGGTGGACCAGCCATACTTAACCGGCTAGAGAGCACCTTGAAGTTGAGCAGCGAGAAGCTAGAGTGTAGCAGGAGGGCTCTGATGGACTATGGGAATGTTAGCAGCAATACAGTAATCTATGTGATTGAATATATGAGAGAACAGTTGAAAAAGAGTGGAGAAGAATGGGGACTTGCCTTAGCTTTCGGGCCTGGAATTACTTTTGAAGGCATCCTTCTTCGAAGCCTGTAATTTTCTCTGTTGATGTTCTGCAACAGTGTTGAAATAATAAGCCTGATTTTAAGTGTTCTAAACCATCTATGGGGCCGACCTTGTTTTCTTTCGCCGAAATCTAATCGAGATGGGTAGGTTCGAAAAGCCCGATTGACTTTTTTTTTTGCACCCATTTAACAAAACTATGTCTTTTTTTAATATCGGAAATAAAACAAACAATCAACGACTAAAACTAACCGATCAAGTCCGTCTGATAAAAATCTTATATTGAACATCTATATATGTATGTTTGATATGACACTCTCAATTGTGCTCGGAGAGCATTTCATATAGGGTTGTAAAGTTCAAAATTGAACTCAATATTAAATTTCAAACATTATTTTTATACAAAAAACGTTTTTAAAAATTGAATCTATAAAATTAAGTTTCAAATTAATGATTTTCTGTAGATCTTTTTTTAGAATGACTTTTCTAAGAAACCAGTTGACTCTTTGGTTGTCATTTAAAAAATAGCTTTTTTGAAAGAACTTCATACAGTAGACTGTTTGACAACATAAAAATAAAATGAACTTTTAATTCTAACTATATTTTATTTTGTAATAAAAATTATTTATGCATATAAATATTATTTAAAGTATATTAAACAATATACAAAGCACAATATATTAATTATTATATAATTTTAAACCATATGAAACATATATGAAAATATATCTAACCAAATCTTTTATAAAGATTATAACATAAGTAAACTAATGTTGACCCTCGAATTTTTCTTTTTAGTTAAGCATGTTTTAAATAATTAAGAGGTTTGGATAGGTGAGTTTTTGGGGGTTAAATTTTTTTTATTATGTCTATGTTAATAGAATTTATTTCATGGGTTAGTTAAATTAAAAGTGGTAAGAATGCATAAAGGGAAATTTTTGGTAGTTCACTTAAGTTTAAAAAGACATAAGGTATAAAGGAAGGATAAGGTGGACTTTTAGCATTCATTAAGAGTAAAATAGGAAGAGGAAATTGTTGTCTTGCTTTGGAGAGGAGGAAAAACGTGAACTGAAGATAGAAAGAAGAAGAGAACATCGAAAATGAGAAAGGAGAGTTAAGTGTTTCGGTTTTTGTAAGAAAGGAAGGAGGTTGAGTTAGGGTTTCTTTATTTCGTAGTTTTAAAGAGAGATTTTGAGGTTGCTCAAGAAGGGAAAAAGGTAGAGGAAGAGAAGAGCTTCTATTTGAGCTAACAATCTTGTTATTTGGTGAAGATTCAAGGTAAGTTCGAATTTTCATCATTTGGATTTTTGGAAGGGTTTTGGTTCATGAAGCTTAGGAAATGCATGGGTTTAGGTATTCTAGAATCAATTTTATTGAATATGTTTTGTGGGTTTTCAATTTAACAACCCTATTGAATTTAGGATTTTTGCCTATGAAAAGGAAATCAAGAAAGACAAGGGGAGCAAGAGGAGAGGCATTTTAAGCAAGTTTAAAGCAAGGAAATTTAAAGTGGGTTACATTTTTATAATTGAGTAATAAGCCATTAATGTGTTCTTCCAAATCAAGAAAGTTAAATGTTTTCAATTGTGTTATAAATGTGCACTTTATTGCTTTTTGAATGCTTTGAAAAAGTGCTATGAGTTTAGTATGTGGATATTGTGTTAATGATTTATAAAAGAATGTGAAAATGATTTTTGGAAAGATACTATGGTTATGAATTCACTTTTCGGAAATGTGTCATTTTGGGCAAGATGTTTACAAGATGTGAAATGCATGATTATGTAGGTTTGTGTGGTCCCCTAAGTTAAGTCAAGTGCACTTTGACAAAAGGCTTCTCCAGCCTGCCCGCTAGTGGCATGGAGCTCTTTTATGGACTCCCCTAAACTCACGGCTACACAAGACCACTATGTGGAAATGTATAGTACGTTCTGTTCTTGGATCCACCCAAACCATTCTGATGTGCTTATGTGTTTATGATTTGTGTCAAGTTTGATGAATTCATTATTCTTGATGTTATGAATTACTTGATAAGTTGTGAATTTGGGAAATACGTGTTGCATGGATCTTTATGTGAATTTTACCATGGAAATGAATATTTCAAGGGTTTTTGCTTGTTTCTCGTTATAAAATTGTTACCCACGAGCTTTAAGCTTACCCCATTTCTTCTTATCTCCAGGTGACGAGCAAGAGATCGAGTGAAAGAAAATTAAGGCATCACTCCAAAATTTGCATCTTTTTGTGTTTTAAGCTAGATTTGTAACTACAAGGCTTTAGTTGCATTCTGAGCAAATTACTATTCATGTATCTTTTTGTATTTGGGGATTTTGAGATATTGATGTATTGTGGCTGAAAATGCCCATTAAAACTTTGTCAAAACTCTTATATTTTGATGTTAATGAAGTATGTTTGTGTTTTGCCAATGATATTTCAAATTTATTCATTTCACTTCCAAGTTCTCCATAGGGTAAGAATGTGTGTTCTGACTTCAGGGGAAATACAGTATTGATGTAACATCCCACCCCCGACAGGAAGGGTAAAATAGTAAATTTGGCATAGGATGAGATTGCTAGGGATTTATTAGTATTGTCCTTGCATACTGGT
>JAOSBL010000009.1:24248162-24270026 GCA_027568915.1 Erythroxylum roraimae
GCCGGGACGGTTTCCCTCCAATTTTAGCGACGGAAATGATTACCGTCGCTAAATGAATTTTTTAACGTCGATTTTAGTGAAAGAAAACAGTTTTCCGTCGCGAATTTATTACGGTTTATTTTCCGTCGCTAAATTTTCGTTGCTAATCCACATTTTTCTTGTAGTGTCTTTTGTTAAACTACAGAATTCTTTGTAGTGCTACTCTCACTTTCTCTTCTCTCCGTATTTCTTTGCCTCCGATTGACTGAAAACATGTTTCTCTCCCACGAAAATACTGCTTCAACATCCCATTTACGCGTAGAACTATCTTTTCTCTCTTTAATCTCACGTTCAGTGTTGGCTGAGTGGAAATTGGAGATGGGATTTTGAAATCGTTGGCAATTGGGGTCACCGGAATATCGACGTCATTGTGTCTAAAATAAGGAAAAATAACAGTTGCACGGTGTGAACAAACAAAACTTGAACATGCATCAACTTCCTTATAAAGAAACATTTCCTTGTAAGCCCTGTTTGAACCATCGTAACTTTTCAATGTCCAACGTTATAAAAACCTCGTATGATACTCTCATTTCTTCCACCAACCTCCTTCCATTTGAACAGAAAAGGAAAGGAACAGATTCTGCAACCGCCGAAAAAGTTCAAGCGAACACAGTAAAACCTCGGTCACCACAGTCTCACACAGTTTCTCTCGCTTTCTAACTTGTTTTGCATGGATAACATCGAGGCTTATTTCAGTACCGTTCTTGAGGTTGCGGCGAGGGCTCTGTTCTGTCGCATAATTGACTCTGGAACGGAAGCTGCTTTAGCCATGAAAGTGATTGCCTTCTGGATGTGGCTTGAATCACAAGGGTTTAGTGATATCATCAAAGTGATATCATCTGTTGATGATCATGAGTTCTTGGCTCAGGTCACAGAAGAAGCAGAGAGTGTTGTGTTTTCTCTCCAAGGCCATTCGGCGCCGTCTTTGCGTGCCACTCAAAACTTGGCTCCAAATTTCGATTCTCTGAATGCGCTTATATCCGAAAAAGATAAGGTCTCAATGGGCATATCAAACTTCTATAAACGAGTCTGTTATGTCATGTTTAAGGGTATGTTGGAGGAGAGAAACATCAAACTTGAAGACCAACAAGGTGAGGACGTAGTCCAAGCCTCTTGCTCCAAAGTTGGTGGAACTGAAACTGCTGAATCTAGTGGACCCTCTGTGCCATTCAAGTTGAATCCTTTTGCCAAAGAGTGGAATCCACTGAAAGATAGAGCCAACGAGAGTGACAGATGCTTGTTCCTTACCTTCTCAAACGGATACCCTCTCAATGAAAGCCAAATTGTCAACTTTTTCACCCAGTACGTTGAAACTTCTATATGTTTATGCTTATATTAGATGATATTTTCTTCTTTGACATGAGATATAACGGATATGCAGGAAGTTCGGGGCTTGCATTGAGAGAGTGTACGTTCACTGGGAAAATAGGACGGATGAGAAAATGCCACCGCTCTTCGGGAAGGTGGTGTTTGATGCGTCTTATGTTCCGGCGAGCATTTTGAAAGGGGAAAAGGAAGCCAAGTTCATGGTCGAGGGTAAACCTCTCTGGTGCAAAGAGTTCGTGCAGAAGAAGAAGAAACGCGAGAGAAACTGAGAATTTGCATGTCTTGTGTGTTGTATAATAAAGCCTCATTAATTCCTATGACAAATGTTAATGTCAATAGATGAGAGGCACTTTTATTTAATAAAATGAACTTATTTCTTTGAAATTCCCGTTATAATAAATATAGGGATGGAAATAATTTCTACTTAACCCGCAAATTAGTGTCTGTTGGGATAAATTTTTGAGAGGTTGGTAAATACTTTTCTTTATCATAAAAGCTATTTTTAAAAAATAACTATTTAATTGTAAAATAAAAAAGTATTTTAAATATGAACTTTTTGACAACTAAAATACCGTTTTTTAAGAAACTCAAATTTAGAGTTAAAAAAAACGTTTTTTTAAATAGGTTTATCATATTAATAATAATAAATCAGGTTGGACCTGAGATCGGGCGGGCCTAGATCCAAGAGAGCTGAGACTGGATCCGATCCTTTGCTATTGGGCCATTTGTCAATTCTGTTAAATAATATTAATGGACGCCACCGAACCCCACCCCATGTGCTATTCTTGACAAAGTTTTAATACTTTCCAGATTAGCAAATATTTCTTTAAATGGTAAAAAGAGTCTTATCTTGATGTCTCACTTCTATTCTATTCTATTGATTAAAATTCAAACGCAAGGAACAAGCCGCAGACATTGAGAAAAAAGACATGGCTTCTTCCTTGGACGGCGACGCAGCAGGAGTCAGCCATAGCTCTGAACGCCGTCAGCACGTCGTCGTAATGAGACACGGCGATCGCATGGACAACTTTGATCCACTTTGGGAAAAAACCGCCCTGAGGCCTTGGGACCCTCCGCTCATTGATGCTGGTCTTCGAAGAGCATTCAAGGCGGGTCGAAGTTTCCGGACAATTCTCGGGTTCCCGATCCATCGTGTCTTTGTCTCCCCTTTCTATCGATGTGTTCAGACCGCCGCCCAGGTCGTTTCCGCGCTCTGCGCCGTCAACGATAATCCCGCCACCGACACCGACACCGACACCGACCGTTGTGTAGCCGTCGATCCATCTAGAGTCAAGGTGATAGCTTTGTTGATTAATGTTCTATAATCTTTGTTTGGCATGTACTTTTATGTGATCTATTTTTGTTTTTGCAGGTTTCAATTGAATATGGACTTTGTGAGGTGATGAATAATATTGCAATCAGGCCTAAAGTTGCACCAAAAGATGGGAAGTTTAGCTTCAACGTGCCGGAGCTTGAGGCTGTGATGCTAAATGGAACTGTGGATCGTTCTGTTGAATCAGTGTATAAAGAGGCATGTAACATATACTCCAAGCTTCGTTTTTTCTGATTTTGTGGATAATTAAGAGAAATTAATGAAAGCTTTAGTAAGTTTTTAGATATGGAGAATAATTTGGTTTTTCTTGTTTTGAGGATTGTAGTTGCCAAAGTGGCCAGAAACAGATGCCAAGAGGAGATACAAGCAAATTGTCGAAGAACTTGCTAACAGATACCCTTTGGAGAATTTGCTGCTAGTCACGCATGGTAAGGTTTATTTAGATACCAATTTTCAATTTTCTCGTTTGAAATTGCGGATTGCGGGTTATATTGCGGTTGTTGTTGTTGTTGTTGTAACAATTAAGACAAATAGAAGTATCCGGACAACCATGGTCTGTTGTCTTGATCAGATTCCATTGTAAGATGAGTAATCTTAAGCATCTAATAATTCAGGGGAAGCAGTTGCAACTATGGTTGATGAATTTTCAGAAGACAACCAAAAAGTGTACGATGTAGAGTATTGTGCATATACTGATCTGAAAAGGCCTATCAAGCATGAGGACAAGTCATATTCAGCTGGTGATTTCAAGGTGGTGTTCTCATCAGGTATTGAGACCTTAACTGATAATGCATAACCAAGTGAATTTGCAGAACAGTAAGGTACTCTGTTTAATGGTGATATTGTCTCAAGATAACTTATTTTTGGACTGTGATACGACTTGAACATAGATTGTGATCTATTGATATGCTTACATTTCATTCTGTGAGGGAAAAGACTCTACAGAAATAAATTTATCTCTTGAACTTAGAGTTTGAAAAACTTACCTTTCAGAAACTGATGATTCCTCTCTCCAAGAATTCCAAATCATTCTGTTGAAGCTCATCCTCTTCGTCATAAATGATTCGCCTGCATCGAAAATGATCTGAGCCAATAGAGAATTGCTAATTATAGATATAAATATGCTCTCCGTCCATGCAAAAGATATATAGGAATGATTTGAATTAGCATACTCGATAATTTAATAGAAGGAATAGGCATTACAAATCATCATCCTTGTTCTGTGTAGTTCAAAGTAAGAACAATCGTCACAACAACAAAAGATTTAAGTGTCACAATGTTATTATCAGATTTTCCACCAAAGAAGCTAGTGAACTCATTTCATCATACTACACCACATAGTTAGTCTTTGCATCAGTGATTCACCACCCTGAAAGGTTTGGTAGCGTTTCAATGTGATCAAACATATCAGCCGGGAAGTCATCGAAGAATGTGTCAGGAGGAGGAGGAGGATTCTTCACATCCCTCGAACCATATGAACAACTTGCTGTTGGATCAAACAGTGATGTCCCCAGTGAAAGTTGGGCTCCATTTCCTGGTTCTGTAGGGTCTACTGCTCCAAAAGCATCCAGCAGATAAGGATCATCAATTCTAGCCAATAGCTCCTGGTTTGCTGGTGAAAATGTTAGTTCTGGTTGAGGTTGTAGGACTTGCGGGAAGGGAAGTTGAGTGTAGGGCTCTTCTTTCACTTGCACGAGCATCCCACTGCAACAAGATAATTCAGGCTTGATGAAATCCGGCAAAGGCGCCATTTGAATTGGTTCAGGATTGTCGATGTATGAAGATGAGCACGATTGAGCCTTTGATGACGACTCTTCCTCGATTGAAGAACTGAACATTGGAGGAGCCTTAAAAGAACACACAAAAAGAAACATGCAACGATTAAAAACTTCAAGAAAATACTTCGAAAGAACAAATCCTTCCCCAACCATTTCTTTTCCTTCGATTGTAACGTCATATCCATAATTTTACACTCCAGAAATGACAATGACTAAGAATTTTTTGCAGACCAAAGAATAAAGAAACCAAATGACTAGGAATTTTTTGCAGACCAAAGAATAAAGAAACCCCTTTAATCAAAGCGTGAAATGTTTGTTTACCTCTAAAGTGGGAACATCATGAAAGGCAAGACCTTCCTTTTTAATCTTCCAAGATTTGGAAGAACTAGAACAAGATGGTGTTGCGTTACTATGCAGAATCCTAGCCAACCTCTTCTGTCTGCTACTCCAGAAATTCTTCACATCATTATCAGTTCTACCAGGCAAATACGTCGCGATTTTTGCCCATTTGTTCCCGAATTGCCCCTGCAACTCTATCACCACCCTCTCTTCCTCCGCTGAAAACTTGCATCCACTACACAAAAGCAAGAACAATCAAAGAATCGCCATGAATGAGCATTTTGTTCACACTAGTGAGAGAAGAAAAGGAATTCAGAGTCGTTACATCTTCAAGTTGGGTCTAAGTTTATTGACCCAACGAAGACGACAAGATTTGCCAGTTCGCTGCAAGAGGCCTTTGGATCGAATGGAGCTCCAATCTCGAGGGCCATATTTCTTCACGTGGTTCATTAACACCTCATCTTCCTCTGCTTTCCATGGACCTTTCCTTATCTCCTCTCTTCTCACTTCCATTTCGATTCCGAAACCCTAATAATTTGATTCGCAGACACTACACATTAAGTCTGTTTTCTCTGATTCTTCTCGTTGATTGTTTTCGTGTTTCTGTTTTTTCGAGTATTGACAGTTAAGGCGGTTACCCGCACTACCCTCCACTAACATACCCACTCTCTAAATTCAAATTAGTCAAAAGTTACCTTCCTGCCCTTTATCTGTTAAAACATGTAGTAATTGGTTAGGTCGAACCCGGCCTAGGCTTGGGCGAGCTCACCCACGCATAAATCTGAGCCAGAAGTTTGTAGTTTAGTCCTGGTTCAATTTAAAACGTGATTGGGTCTGAGACTCTCGTTCTAAAGTATACTTGAAAAAGTAAAAATAAGGAGCTTTTTTGAAGATCTTCAAATTTGAGTTTTTTTTTAAATTTTATTTTAGCTTCTAAAAAGATTATTTCTATTTAAAAAGTGCTTTTAGATTTTACGGTCAAACACTTATTTTTCTTAAAAATAGCATTTGTGGTGAAAAAAGTACTTATTCACCCTTCAAAAGTTTAACCAAATAGGCACTAAACTCGATTAGTTTTGTGTTGCTCAAAGTTCAAACAAATTTGATTAAATATGTTTTTATTTTAAAAATAAAAACATTTTCATTTCTTTACAAAATTTGAGCTTCAAGCTATGTTGCTTGAACTGATTCCAACCTAAAGTTTGAAATTTACAAAAAAAAAAAAATTGAGTCTGACTTGAAGCTGCCCGTTGAATTTGAACCAAATCAGGCAAACCTTATCAACCCTAATTACTAAATTTGGGCCTTAGATAGGGTTGAATAGCACTTAGACAATAATGTGATTTTTGCTAAGACGTTCAAAAGTCAATAACACAATAAATTGGCTAAAAAAGTCAATAAATTTTAAATTCAAGAGGGCCATTCTAACCTAGCCATATCAGATTGAAGTTGCATTTTATTTGCTTACTAATGTGACTAAAACGACATCGTTTCAACGACCACTTATTTCTACTCTTAAATTTTCTGCCCCGGAAAGACTTTCCGATGAGACATAAAATTTGTTACTAAGAAGAAATAGACGATTCATTGAGAAATTGAAGCTATCTGATGTACATAAGATTATTTCAACAGGTGCAAGGTATGTCACTGAAGGGTATACATTAAAAGGAAAATCAGTAAATGTTAGCAATCTCTAGCTGCAACACCGTCTTTATCAGATTCTACTGCATTGGTTGAATCATTCTCAATTTTGCCACCTACAAGACCCTCCTGAATTGTACATCTAGTCAAAGTTGATTTATCAATTAAAGATGGCTTCTGTAAGCAACCATTTTCTTCATCTGCTACCTTAACCAGAGGTGGGTTATAACCGTGACTTGACGTAGATGAGAAATTCGACAATAGTTCTGCATCCTTCAATGTGTCGACCGAAGTTGATTCGGAATCAGGATTCATCTCATTGTTATTGGCATTGTTAGTAGAACAATTGTTCTCCATCTGTTCATTCTGACAATCTGATTCTGTCAAACTATTCTCTCTGCTTGTACCGCAAGTTCCAGCAGTATCAATCCTTTGTGATTCGATGGCATTGGATGCAGAAAGAGAGGTATCACACACAGTACTGGCATCTGCCATGCTAGCAATTGCCAATGCCTCTAGGTTATTGTTTGAAGTAACATCCCTGTTAATAGTTGTGCATTCTACACGAGTATCTCCTGCTGAAAGTGGTTCGACATCCATTGCGCTATGAGTACCCTGTGCTCGAGGGCTTGAAAATGTCTCCACATCCATTGCACTGCCTTGTGCTACTCCGACTTGATCGGTCAAAATACTGTCTTCCGAGGTTAGAGTTAAACTCACGTTGGCAGCTACATCATCAGTGGTCCTGTTCCCATCTGCTGGGAAGGCATCATCAGATGTGACCTTGTTAACAGAATCTAAAACAGGAGGAGAACTATAGATGGATGGTGGATCAATGTCCATCTCAGAGTCGATGATTTTTCTTTCACGGTCAAGATAGCCATTAGCACCTTCAAGAGCCTCAGGTATGTTCTCATCAAGAAGTAAAGGATCCTCATTTGTGGGAAGAAATTTACTTGGAAACTCTCTATCTTCATGTGCAGAGTCTGACCTACCTATCTCACACTCAACAAGATTAACTGCTTGCTTTTGATTGATATCTTCAGCTGTCCCACAGATATCTAAACTAACTAGAGCATTCAATTGCTTTTGCACAGCAACTGAGAGAGAAACAGCATGATCACGAATCAGAGAGTCACGTGGTGGACAGAGTAGCATATCAATCAAGGCCTTGTTGTACTGAAATAGGCTAATAGATGGCTTCCGAAAACCCTTTTGGCGATATAATCTAATAACTTTAAACACATGTTCACACAAGTTGCCCATTTCTGCCCAACTGCAGTCACAAATAGCAAACTCCGATCCCGGGTTCCAAACCATGTGAAGTTTATCACGATTGACCTGGTTGGTAACCTTTGCAAGTCTATTTTCTACAATGACATCCGAGTCTGCGATTTCCAATGCCTTGCGCCAAGATGTTAAACCTGTTACCCATTCATCTTTCCAGTATCTTGCAAAATCATCTCTGTCAGAGTACTCATCAAGCCAGAAATAGGAGTGTACTTTCGTACCCAACTTGTAAACCAGCCAATCCAAACGTTGGTAAACACTGGGATCTTTCTCATTCAACAACCTGACCTTCAATTGATTGTGATAAAATTCTATTGCTGCACACATTTCTTGACTTGCCAAGGGCAGAGTTTTTAATGCAGTAACCCAACTCCCTGATACAAAAGAAATATGATTCTTAATGTTACATTTCTAACGATAGAAAATCTCATATGACAGGTTAAAGTAGGAAGAAAATCAGTTTCATTCACATATATGGTTCACCACAAAAGAACAATTCACAGCATTTAGTTGTCCTCAGGTACTTGATAATGATGTCCATAGAGGAGAGAAAAAAAATCTAGGAGTCTGCTTTTAGGACAAAGTAAACTAACTTGAAAAGAAGATGAATCAAAAGGTGACCCACCTATTCTAGGATGCCAGATTGCCTTGAAGTAATCTACAAAATCAAAGCTATCAACAAAATCTTCCACAAAAGCCTCAAATAAATTCACAGATCCTTGTCCTGTACATATATCATCAAATGCAAGTGCAAGTCGATTTGACATTTGGGCGCGCATCTCTATTTCTGGGCATCTCTTTACTAGGTTCTTATGCCACAAATGGCGGACCCGCCAAAATGATATTAGTACAGAGCACTGAAAAACATCCCTGAGAAGAATGAAAAGATTAAAATGGAGGAAGCTTTAGAATCTAATCAACATAATCTAGTGAACTGCATAAATCAGCCAACATCCCTGAACTGCCCAAATCCAAATGGAGCAAAATTGAGATCTTAGAACTACCAATGGCAATAAGCAACTCTTGACTTCACATTGAAATGAACGGAAAAACAAAGATGAAAAGTACAAGGATTATTTAGGCAGAAAAGTTCGCAACTTTATTGAAATTTTTTGTTCCCAGAAGCAGCCTCAACCGCTTACTTAACCATTGCTCACACTGCCAATCCCTAAATATAATGAACACATTATATAGTCACAACCAAACCTTGAACCCTAATGGCTCTAAAAAGGATAGTCAAGTATCATATAAAAGGAAAGAAAGGAAAATAAGAGTGGAGAACATTATGCAAGCTTAGAGGCCTTGAAATCATAGTACATAAAAGGGCTAATCATGAACCTGATAGTAAGGATGTCTGTTGAAGGATCGTCCACGATGAATCCAGCCAGATTCCATGTAGGATCCTTGTTACAAACTCGGTTATAGAGTGCCCTCATCCATCTATGAGCATTTGAATCTGCAAAGCTTGGGGTTATTATCCAAGCCACTGGGATGGCCTTGTTGTCTGAGTTGAAGACCAGAAGACTGTAAATGGGATACTAAATGAAACCAAAGAAAAAAGTTAGCTCTTGCCATGCTTATAGAGTCTAGAAACTATGATGACATTTACAAGTGTTAGATATGTACACCAAAATGACAAACCTTCAATTTATTTGTTCCAAACCTTGAATCCGAGGCCATGAGACTACGATTGCCAAACCGAATCATCTGTTGCAACTGCCACTCTGTTTGAATTCCCAAAGTCAAAGGATCTGAATCTGAGAAATCCTCATAAAAGAATACATTACTTTGGTGGGTTTCCACCCATAAGCTAACACTAACTGCGTCATCTTCATCCAGTTCATAAGTAGACCGACGGATGCTCCTTTCCTGCCTCCGCACATACCTATGAGTCAAAAGATCGTCCCGATTACATGGGCCACCTTGTTTCTCTACTGATTCATTGTGTCTCTGCATTATAGTTTCCACAGAGACTCCAACATGTAGTAAAGACAAAACACGCAGACGCAGATCCTCTGAAATATAGGGGGCAAACATTGCACGCGTTCCTTCAGCCTTCTTGTCCTGTGGTCCATGGCATGGTAACCCTTTCTTATCCACATGCTTGTCCTGATTATAAATGATCAAAGCTACAGATGGTTCAGCAATCAAACGTTTAACAATAAAGTGGCAGGTACAACCTCTCTTAGTATTTGGTCGACCGGCATTTTTCTTCTTCGGTACATAGGTTGTCCTACTAGGTCGTACTATCCCACCTTTTCTATGATCATCAGGACCAAAAGAACACCAATACCTAGAGATTCAAATAGACTGGTTATATCACTTGAAGTTTAGGATCCCAGAGTGTTAGATAGAGGGCTACAAAATAACACAATTTGCAACTTACAAAATGTACTCGAGGATGCCATCAACTTTTTGTTTGTAAGGTGCCTTTGGAGGACGGCGTCGCCTTGCTTCAACATGAAATCTTGTTGGGCAGTCTCTATTCGCCGATTCACCCCTTACAAAATCATCCACCCTAGCAAAGGGGATAAGAGCGAGTCTATCGATATTATCACGCCAGCCCTCAACCTTGGACCACACAAGATCAGCTGCTGAAAATTCCAGAGATGGAGGATTCTGCACTGGAAGGGACAGAATCTCATCCCATCTGGCCATCTGCAATGGAACATAAAAGAATTCCAAAGAAACAATCAGAACAAGAACCAAGTTACAACTAAGTCATTGACAGTCAGCTTAACAGAATAACTAAGACGTTACCAAGTAAACTCCCAACCTATAAAACAGGCTACAAGACATCAATTGAAGATGAAACAAACAGAAACAGGGAAAAAAGAGTCCAGTAAGTATACAGCCTCTCAACAAACACTCTAGAGTCTGAGAATGCAAAAGAAAAGATGGGAATAACAATCACATCACTCCTTCGTATTTGAACATTTCCAAGCAAAATAATAATGCCACTTCCGACTAAGCAAAACAAGTGGCGTCTCAATGGTTTCCACTTTTCTCGCGTCTCTGATATTTGGCGCCTTGAATCCAAAGAAAAAGCTATATTCTCTGTTCCCATAACAAGTCACAGCCTATTCCTTACAGAAGCGTGCTCTGTTAATTATATGTGTGTTGAGTGAGAAGAGATAGAGCACTTACAGGAAAGGAAGTTAAATAAGCAGCAGCAAGAAGAAGGCAGCGTCGACACGAGACGAAGCAGCAAGCAAACAATACAAAGGTTCGACAAAATTCCTTCTTTTCTCTTCTCTTCTTCCGTTGCTCTTCTATCTCTGTGTGGTGAGAGAGGTTTGCTTGTGTTTTAGGCTTTTAGCTGCGATTTCTTCGCCCCTCTTGCTTCTAATCTCTAGCAGCTAAACACCTCTTTCGTTTCAGTGGGGCAATACAACAAACACATGCGGGTGTAATTTAACTTGGGCTTCAAAAACCCAACCCAATTGTAAACAGCCCATCTTGCCGATTAGGTTCTCGGGTTTCTTGTACGTGAGACCGTCAATGGCACGTGTCTGGGATGAAACCCCAATTTGGGTTTTTGGGGGTTAACGGCACCGTCGACTCTTCTCTTTCTTTGTCTCTCCGTAGCATAGTTGAATAAGCTCCCAATTCTACTCTCTGGGGTTTTATCATTTTCATTACTTTGACAATCTTCATATAATAACTCACTTTCTGTTGGAGATTCAGTTGCATACGTGTATATTGTTCTTTAGCTCACTTGATGACGAGCAACATTAGAAGATCAACAATGTCCCTCAGGATCAACTTTAGTGGTTTTCTGAGGCCCCACAGTGGTTTAAAGGCTGAATCTGACTTGGGTTTGGCTGCGTTTTCATCACTGGCAACCATAAAGAGAACTGCAATCGCCAATTCTGTTCGAAGGGTACGTTTTGTTTAGTATATTGTTGTGTCTGTTTACATAAAGAGTTGAGTCAATAACTCCTCGTGTTGTCAATTTCTTCTTTTGCTTTGCAGGAAATGGTTCGAGTTAATGGTTAGTGATTCTACGCAACTTTGCTTCCTATGGCTCTCTAATTTGGTTTGCAGGCCCAAAAGTTGCTTCTTGTTATTGAGAAACTTTGTTGCAGTTAGCTTATTCCTGTTGCTTGATGCAAGGAGTCATCTTTAGATGCATCTATTGAGGTTTCTTAAAGGATGTATTCAGATGAACGTTATGGCATGTGATTGCTTGGGGAGTTCGAATGAAAACCCCTATGGAATTAGGTTAAGATGGAGTAATGGACTAGTAGGTGGTAGTTTCTGCAAGATATATGTGTATTTGCGACAACACATGTTGAGATGCCCCAAACATTAGCTCTATACTTTCTCCTGGTGAATTTCGTCTATAATTATCGATCACTGAAATATTTTGGCAGGAATTCATGCTCCATCTGGTGGGGAGTTTGGTAGGGACTGCATGGTTAGATCTAGATCACTGTTTGCACAAGTGGAGAAGCATACATCGAGCAACACAAATCCTTACTTTGCTAGATACTTTGCGTCAAAAGCTTCAAAGAAAGACGGTGAAACTCCATCTGAGGTTTGAATTTGAAGTTTTTTATGTGAATTTGTGCAAATAATTTAGAATTTATTTTAGGTGAGAATCAAATCACGTCCTTCAAACTTGGTCTATGTGATCTAAGATAGCTTATCTTTTTTTATTGTTTGTCTTACAAGGATAGTGTGCATGCTTATGTACTCTTATTTATAGCAGTCGTTCTAATTTTACCCTACTTCCACATACAGGCCAGAAAAGACGTATCTACTGTTGAGGATCCTTTTGATGCTCCTACGTATAATATCCCCGAGAAGCCTGTGACATTTACAGAGGGAGCTTCCTACAGTGTTATAATTCTTGCTGGACTTGGAGTTGCGGTCGCTGCAGGTTATGCTGTATTTAAGGAGCTCATATTTGAACCAAAAGAGTAAGATTTAACTTCTGATCAAGTTATATTTTTCAAACTTTGATATTTGAACATTCGGATTCCTTTGTTCAACTGATATAAAAACCCGTGTTCTATTGTAGATACAAGATTTTCAACAAGGCCCTGAAAAGGGTTCAAGATGACAGCCAGGTTGGTGAAGGATTGCATTCCATTAACCAAGAAACTCAGTTAAGATAAGAAGTGATATTGTTAGGGAACTACATAAATGCAAGTGGTTTTGATGAATAGTTGTGATTTTCACCCCCACGGAAGATTCTTGAGATCAAAGCTTTTGGTATAGGAAATATGGTTTTGTAAGCTGTGTATGGTACATATAAATTCGTATGATGAAATAGTAGACCAATATTTGCCATCTACTTCTCGCCTGTGACTGCTGTGCGTGCAAATAGGTGGTTCGCTGCTGGAATATTATTCAAAATGTTAAATTCTAAGCAACAACTTTTAATTGTTACTATGTGCTGATATGGGATGGTTTGTCACCATTTCACGCTTTTCTTTTAAAAGGAACATGGCTATGTGAGAGAACCTCCATCGGATCTTTTTGTACCTTTTAACATTCTTATAACTATTTTGCAGCTCATATAGGATTCTATTTCATTGTATCAGGTCAGGGTGAGGATTGGATCCCCGATTACAGGTTACGGTCAGGAAAGTAGAAATCGTGCAGCTCGTCAACGAATTTCCAACAAAATCTTCACCGATGAAGACGGTGTAGAGCACGTCCAGGTAACATCTGAAACAAAAGGGTTCATTAGAAGTAACACTTTCCCTCATGTACTAGATTCATAAGAGTGAATGCAAGTACTCCCCAAGTTTCAGGGTTCATCCAAACATTACCAAAACATCCTGACAGGAAATTGGACTTGCAGGAATTGTATAACTAACTTGGAATTTACTTATGACTTGATTTTTCTTTTGGTTGAGTGTAGATAAGTTTTTATATTCGCGGACCTCATGGAGCTGGGAAAGTTTTTGCTGAGATGTTCAAAGACAAAGTGGAGAAGGAATGGAAATACACTTATCTAATTGTCCAATTCATGCAACCTTCTCAAACACAGTTGATACTGGAATCATATATGCCAGCACCAGCACAAGTTGCTGGGTAATAAGCCATGTAATAACAGGGATTTCGGGATTAGATGAATTTTGCCTTTGCACTAGTTTTTACATTACTTTTTGATTGATAAATTATCCCCAATTTTTTTATATAAGATTCCAATTTTTGGTTTCTATAAGATGAAAGATCCAATTTTGGCATGTCCTTTCGTATAACATTTGTTTTCGAAAAGCAATACTTTCCAATGCTTTAAAATGCACAAACTACAGTGGTTTGAACTAGGATTGGCAATTGGGCCTTGGTTGGAAAAGAAAAGTCCTTTTTAATTATCTAAGAATATCAAAGAAAAACATACACAATTGCAGAAACCAGATTAACAAGGCAGCTAAAATACACTAGGTACCGTACATTGGTTGGAAAAGAAAATGCTACGAGACAATGAATCAGTCATCACCAGTATCGTGTAAGAATGTATCCATAAACTGTGGAAACGAGTGAGGATCAAACTCTTTCTTGGAAGTGAACATCGCACCAGGAGTGAAGTGATTGTGTATCATACCCACCAAGCTCTTGTTCTTCCTGGGTCTTCTCAACGGCTTCCCTTCTGTCATAGCAAGCACATCAGCAATAATCCTTTCTTCCGGGAGTTCAAGTGATACCATCATCCTTCGCTTGTTGGACTTTGATTTCTCAGCCTCCGGCGACACGTTCCTCTTCCTTTCAACTTGGGATTTAGACTTCTTTTCACGTGTCTCTAGTCTTTTTATCTCGTTCTCACTCTCGGTGATCGACGAGTTCTTGGCAAGAGCTTTCGAGATAACCGGGTTTTGATCACTTGGGTTTTCTTTGATGATCAGTTTATCGGCACTGACGTTGAACACGATCTTGGGTATTGGTTTTGGTACCAAAAGCTCCAAGCTTGATGCTGTTGGATTCATGTTCTCTTCCGAACGCCAACTCGGGACCAAAAGCTCCACGCTTGATGCCGTTGGATTCATTTTCTTTCCCGAACACCAACTCGGGAAGGTGGATAGGCTTGGAAAAAGGAAACTATGGATCAGTGCTAGAGTTGCTATGAAGCCGATGAGTAGGAATGTTGGGAACCTAAAAAAAAAAACTGCAGAGGCAAAGAGACGTATGTATATAGCGAGTAAGATATGCAAAAGATACGTAGGACAATGTGCTTGTTTTGAGGTAGATAGTAAGTTGGACTCCGTTTTCTAAGTATTTTATTTATTTTCTGGAACTCCATATCCATTAATCATTTTTTAAAAATTATAAATAAATAAATTATTTAACACATTAATAATTAATTCAGATTAACTATTTTTAAAAAAGTTAAGTAAATAAATTATTTGTCAAATTAAACAAAAAAAATATAACTGATCTCAACTTATCCTATCCTATCCCATGTTATGAGGAATAAGAGCTGACTATCAAAGGGAGTTCTAGTCAAGTTTGGATTACTATCAAAGGGAATTCTAGTTAAGTTTGGATTACAAACTCAAATTACTAATGGGAAAATCAAAATGACGAGGACTGTTCACTTAAAGAATTAACTATTTACTCCTTAAAATAATACCAAAATGACATATAGCTATGGCAGTTGGAACTGGGATTCAGATCGAGTTCGGACTTGAGGGATGAGATTGAGATCAGGCCGACCAACCCGACTGCCAGCTTAAAACAATGTCATTTTGCCCAATTTATCCAAAACGGCGTAGTTTTAACGGGTCAGGCCCCCACATAGAGCACTTCTTCTTGTATTAATACTATTAAAGTTCTCACGTCTGACAGGAAAACCAAAGAAAAGAAGAAGAAGAAAAGGACGAAGAACACTAGTTTTCTCCATAGTTCTAACGGAAGGGATCACCAACTAAGATCATCCATCCATTTCATTCTTAATGAAAGAGCAGTATCTCAAGGCATGAGCAATGAGTATGTAACTTAAGTAGATTCAGGAATGATTAAGAACAACATGAACACTTACAGTCGGTTCAACAGCTACCAGTCATTCCGTACACATCACTGGAGAGAAATTTTCCACGATTCAACCAGGAACTACGGCATCAACTGGGGAAAGTTTCTCAAACTTCAATAAATAACCATAAAAGCATCAGGGTCAGTTTTATTGTTGAAGATAAGGACAGACAGTCTTCAAATGCCACGTATAACTTTTAGATGTGCTCATGGTAGGATCCAAACCTTGAAGAAAAGGACAAGTCTGCCACTGAATGCACTTCCAAAACCCTCAGGCACCTCATACTTCTCCACAAAACCAGTGCAGGTGCAGTCAATTTGCCTCGGTGACACTCCTGAAACATATAACCAGGAACTGGAAGAGAACAAGCTAAAGTTTTCACTGACTCCTCTACAGACACGGCCACCCCAAGCTCTCTGTGACAACATAATAACCATAAAGCGATCAAAATCATTTCTTTTCTAACAAAGTAAAGAAGGTACACGATAAACTGAATTTGCCGCATTGACAGAATTATATGCTTGAAAACACTACCGCAAATATCTACACCGCCAACAAAAATCAAAACAAAGATCATAAAACAGTCTACATAAGCAATCATAAAATTACTGTAAAGACCAAACCGTTCTTACAACATGAATCTGCAAACAAGGCAGGCAGTGTGATTATGGCAATGATCATAATAATATGAGTGATAATAGCTGACTCATTCTCAGTGTGCAGGTTGGGGTTCGACTCATCTTCGGCATTGGGGATTCATTTACTACAGAATCACCCCAAAAGAAGTTACTGCAAATAACTAGCTTCATTGTGTCATAAGGTGAATAACAGACAGACCACTAGTCTATCTCCAACTGTTCAAGGCAAATCCTAGACTTCAACACTCCAGTGTATTACTTTTCTAGCTCCTCTTAGAAAATGGCATGTGGACATTCTTGAAATGGAAAAATATTTAATGTTTATCACAGAATACTAATTTACACATGTCAACAAAATAAGTTATTATCTTAATATGGCAAGTGCCAACAACATATCACCAATTGCTTTAGGAGTTGCATAATGACAACTCTAACGTTGCAAGAAGTATGCACGAAAAAGTTACTTCACCCTCATTATCTGCCAGATTTACTAAGTTCTCTCATTTCCAATTCAGTAATTGTCTAAGGCTAGTCGAAAAGGGTATGACATAGGAGAGTTTCCAGTACAGTTCACTTCACAATCATTTATGATTTCAGTTCACCCCTATGCTCCAGTTTATGAGTTTAGTTAACATAGTTTTGGATTACAGGTTTTCTTTCGTACTTGTCAGTCACGACAAGCTTGTTACCGGCAACATATGAAATAAGGAAAGAGAGGTAGGGCAATGCTAATAAAAAAACAATAAAAAAATTGGAGGGAGGCATACAATTCTGCCATAGTAATGTAACAAAATAGGCATACATAAGTCAACTGCATCTAGCCTGCCAATGGAAATGGGATTCACAAACCATTGTTTTCATATTTCCAGTCCCATTTCAACTAAGGGATGATAGGTTTTTATCAAGTGGACTGTGTAAACAAGTGAAGGCTCTGAAGCTGCTTCGGATGCTCATATTAAAGGAGGGAAGTTTGAATTAACTCTTTCTCGCCATGGAGTGGTCAATCTCAAAAGAATCTCTTGATATTTTTCTACAAGTTGCACATATCAATAGGAGCTCAGAAACATGTTTGGATGCTTAGAAGTCGCATTTATTAGAATCCATTTTCAGTGTTTAAGTAATGGATCACTAGCAAATTTGAATGATGTTTCTATGTGGATTACGTTATTAACTATCTCCAAATAAGGTATATGCATCTTTCATAAGATCCAATAATTAATTTAATCGTGATGCCTTAAATCGCCGTGGTAAAGAATTTTTCTCACAATAAATAGCCAAGTCCTTTAATGATTCTTGCAGTTAACTACACAGACATGCAACCTATAGTTGCATGGCTCTCTTGCTTATAACTATGGATTCATGCAGTTCTAAAATGTAATCCACAAAACATGCTTTAGCTAATTGATACGTCAAATATGTTAACAAAAAGACAAACTACTAATCATGAAAAGTTCTGGCCACCTTGAATTGAAGAACAAGATATAAACTTTTAATGGGCTTGAATTTTTACATATTTCAGCAATCGAAAAAACAAATCAAAACATTGCAGATATGAAACAAGCAAGCCAATCACTAGACTGTACGTGAAGTATCCAACTTCAGAAATATATGTCAGCCTCTTAGACTGTCGAGTAACGTTCTAACACAAAATAGCATGAAAAACAAGATCTCAGCAAAAACAATCAATTACAAACACAAAAAGCTCGTGCAGATGTCAACAAAGACAGCTCATTCACTTTTCTACTGGAACCCGAATGCGACAAACTTAAAATAAATCATCAAAGATTCACACTTGTCATGGATGACCTAAAGGCTACTCCAATCGAAGTTATTAAGAAAGGAAAACAATCCACATGTGAAACGTGTAACTCGATCATGAGGCCACACGTTTAAGTGGTTGGATCTACCAAATATTTGGAACTGATTGGGCTAGGCATGACATTCTCAAAAACAACTATAAATGTGCTGCAAATAACAGATTTATTCCAAGCACGTGTCTTACCGTTAAGAGCAATGCATGTACAGTTAATGAAACGACAATGACGTGCATGGCGCATACAGATAACCAAAGACAATACCATAGCTGGCTCGTGCATTACTCCATAAGCAACAATAACATGCACGGTTTATTTACTCTTCAAACAATACAAGCAAAGCACATTACGAATACAAGACTGATGATACAAATTGCAATCTCCTGGAATTGATTAAGAACAGGAATGTTGTACTTTCCATATTATGGCTTTTGTGATCACTGAAGACATAAGAATATACATATTAAGGCTGTTGCACCAACTGTTTGAGTTTGAAAACATGTTTAATGCATTACGCCGATAGGTAATGCCATGAATTAGCAAGCGTGCCAAAAGAATCTAGGGTAAGTGCTTTAATCTCATATCAACAGAAAGACATAGAAGTTTTAAAACATTTACTTATTAAACTGATAGTTTCCGTTTACAATTCCAGCTGCATATAAACAGGGACTATAACATTAACAGTTCCATCAAGGTCCTTGATGAAAGGAAAGAAGGAACTAAAACAAGTCATTTATTACCCTTTCATCGTACAAGCTCATGGCTTGTTAACGAACAGCTGAAGTCAAGTTCACCAGTCATCATCACCTCCAGGCTTCCAAATTACTTCAGGTGGCCATCGACCTTATGAAACAGCAATGTCATATCCTCAACCCTATAAATAAGCATGAAACAAGTTCAGCCCAGAATTAAGTAAAGCAAAATGAACTGCAAATATATAATATGTGGGCAAAAGGTCTCCAGCCTCTTCTTCCCATCCAGGATAGAAGATAAGCAATTCACCAACTCTGAAACCACTAGCTAAATCTCTTTCTTCATTCCATTGATCCAATTAGCTATCAAACGTGAGGAAAAAAGCTCGATATACCAAATGTCAAACCTTCATATTCTGATTGGACTCATTAACTTTGTATGTCTCAGAAGTGATTGATGATAACCACATCCCTGGAAACAAACACTGCAAAAACCCACCAAAAAGACAGCAGATTTCTCAGATACCAAAGAAACAAACTCAACAAGTATGTATCAAAGGTAAAACAATCAAAACTTGGCTTACATCAAGCTGATTCTGCACAAGCTTAGCCCTCTTCTTGGGCTTCCTGGAGGGCTTTGACCCAGTTAGAGCATAGATATCTTCTGCAATCTCGTCTTTGTTAAGCGAGATCGAGAAATCAGCAATCTTCTCTTTTCCCTTCCCTTTTCCTTTCCCTTTTTTCTCAGACCCATCTTTTGTCTCCGGGGTCAACGCTGCTCCGCTGCCTATATTCACTGCTCCGCCACTTTTCTTCTCACTCCCAGTGTTCGCACCGCCACTCACTGCATTAGCATTACGCTTCTTCTTGGTAACCAATTCTCTTGGCCTCAGGTTCCACACCTTGTGCTCCGGTTCAAAGGAATCTTCCACACCCGGAACCTTATCGTCAGCATTATCACTAACATCAGTGTCCTTGCTCTTCGCACGAATGCGAATGAACAGCTTCGACTTTTTGTCAGCATCCTCAACAACAACACCGTCATCATTCGGCTTCTTCTCTTTATCCAATTTCTCACTCTTCTCATCCGAAGCATCATTCACCATCTTCTTCTTCTCCAATTTCTCATTCATCTCATCCGAAGTATCATTCAACTTGTTCCTCTTCTTCTCCAATTTCTCACTCTTCTCATCCGAAGCATCATTCAACTTCTTCTTCTTCTTCTCCAGTTTCCCACTCTTCTCATCCGAAGCATCACTCAACTTCTTCTTCTCCAATTTCTTACTCTTCTGATCAGAGACGTCATTCACCTTCTTCTCCTTCTCCGATTTCTCGCTCTTCTCACCAGAAACAGCATTCAATCTCTT
Organism: Erythroxylum roraimae; assembly: GCA_027568915.1. NCBI lineage: Eukaryota > Viridiplantae > Streptophyta > Magnoliopsida > Malpighiales > Erythroxylaceae > Erythroxylum > Erythroxylum roraimae. The sequence continues at coordinate 24,268,404 of JAOSBL010000009.1, forward strand.
CTCCTTCTCCGACTTCTCGCTCTTCTCACCAGAAACAGCATTCAATCTCCTCTCCTTCTCCGACTTCTCACTCTTCTCACGAGAAACAGCATTCAATCTCCTCTCCTTCTCCAACGTCTCACTCTTCTCACCAGAAACAGCATTTAATCTCCTCTCCTTCTCCACCTTCTGACTCTTCTCACCAGAAACAGCATTCAATCTCCTCTCATTCTCCAACTTCTCACTCTTCTCACCAGAAACAGCTCTCAATCTCCTCTCCTTCTCACTCTTCTCACCAGAAACACCATTCAATCTCTTCTCCTTCTCCAACTTCTCACTCCTCTCACCAGAACCCGAGTTCCTCGGCGGAAGCGGAGGCTTGCGGGAGGACTCTCCGCCGGGCTTCCGAACGCGGTGGTAGTGCTGGTGGTTGGCGGAGTTGTTCGACCATTTGAGACCTTTGAAAGTGAAGTTGTGGAGCGGTTGGTGAGGAGGCTTGACGTTGGTAGGAGGATCCATTGTCAAATTCGATTGCGCTTGGTTCTCTGGATCAGGAGGAAACGCCATGTCCCTTCTTGTGAGTATAAGAATAAGAGAAGTGAGAATTGATCAAACAAACAAACAAACAAGCCAAAGAGGAATTAATGTAGGGTTAAATGGTTGAAATGGAAGCCTGGGAAGAAGAGAGAATTGAAGAAGAAAGTGATAAAACTTAAATAAATAAATAAAAAGTCTTAAAAACCCCAAACACAGCCCCAGAAGAAAATAACAAAAAGAAGCTTTAATGACTTGGAAATGGAGGGAGGAGTAGAGAGAAAGAGAGCATGACTTGACTTTTTTTTAGCGCACGAGAGAGAAGAAAAGCAGCAGTTACCGTAGATGGTATTCGCCTTTTCCCCGTATTGCCACTGCTTTTTCCATTTATTTACCGTTCTGGACAACTTCACTTTGGTCAGGTTATTCTTCTTCTTCTTTTTTCTTTTTTTGACGAGGTGTACTAGGAGGGTTTCAATTATGGAAAGGTACCTTTAAGTCATTCATACGTAGATTAATCTCCGCTCAACCATTTAAATATACACACAAAGAGAAATTAAATTAAATGTAGTCTCAAACTTTAAAATTGACAAAGTAGTTCTTCTAATGCTTTTCCTTCCTTTCCTCGTTGACTATTTTGTCAATTTTAAAGTTTGGGACTACACTTAATTTAATTCTCTTTGTGTGTATGTTTGAATGGTTACAAAGATTCACGTATGCTTATTTAGTAGGTATGAGGAGAGAGGAATGAGAATAGAATAAAAATAAAGCTTAGTAAGAAGTTATGATTGGATGACTTATACTTTTATTCATAGTTTTTGGACATTGCTCAATTCCTCTAGATTATGAGATAAATAGGAGTCATTTCTCGTACATTTTGGAGTGCGTTTACTATTAACAACAGTCCAACGCTTTTCTTTATTTGCCTTCCTCTTTTATCGCTCTCCAATATCTTATGTTTTTCAATATAGTAGTTTTGTCACCATTATTTATTTCTACTCTATGACCCAAAGCATTTTTTTGGTTTAGCAAGGTTTGATATTCTTTAACTAATATTTTTATTAATTAATTAATTACAATATAATTAATTAAAATATTGTAATTAATTAA
>JAOSBL010000009.1:24275799-24321257 GCA_027568915.1 Erythroxylum roraimae
CTGGACTCCCTTATTAGTTGTTTTAGTGTTTAAGATTCTTGCACTCATACAACTAGTATTTTCCCCTTATTTGCTTTTTATACTATCTCTTCGGTACGATTATCTATCAGTTTGTAACTTACAGCTCCAAAAGTGGCCACAGTTGATCTTCTCTGCTGCATTTGCTTTACCATTCTACTCGGATCCCTCATATAAGCAGCAACTTGTTCGCTAATATTCTGAATTGAAAAGGAAAAGTTAGTTCAACAACGACCAAGTAGCAGGAAGATGTTACTTGGTTACAATTAAACCTGATTGAAAGCTTGCAACTTGTTCTTGATGGCCGCAGCACCAGTTGTTACTTGTGCTTTTCTCTGCCATTTATCTAAGGATTTGTCTCTAAAACCAACGATTCTACAAGACAACATTTAAGAAGCCAGACAATCAGGATCTAATTATATATAGAACATCATTTTCCTACACACACACAATATAGTGATAAATTGTCATATGATCAACAGATAAAAGTTTGCCCTTATAAGCCAAAAACAAGTTCAAAAGGTAAAGCACTCAATTTTTAAGACAAACTTCAGCGTGAATAACAGTTCAATCCATCACCAATGGTTTTAAGAGCAGTCCTAAACAAAATTAGACCGAAAAAAAAAGGAAGCAATAAAAGTGTTCTCCAACAGCAGTCAGTAAATGCTCAAACTCTTTCCGTAGAATAAAAAGTGTCTAAATATCACGATCAAAATGTTGGGTGAATCTCAAAGAACTGTGACTGATTTCTTTCACAAACAAAAATTTATCCGGCACGTAAATATGTAAAAGGACACACCTCCTATTAGTTTGGGAAATTCGTAACCATTCTTCGTCAATATCTTCAGGATCATTTGGATGCTTCTTTGAAGGTTGTGCAGATTTACCTTCATAAGACGAAAAAAAAAAAAGAAAACCATATTGATACCATTAATACCTATGTATTTATTTGAACAAATGTTTATGTATTTAACAACTGTTCATCTAAAATCAGTTCAATGGACATTATGATAATAATATATAACAAAGAAATTCAAACTTGTAGCATACCATTTGATGATTCAGAAATAGCAGGATTCTTCTCAATCAAAGCCTGAAATTAACAATAGGATTAGTGGTGAATGAAGCCAACAGAGTTGCATAAAATGCAACACTCAGCACAATACATCGGTCATTTACCTCCTGTAGTTCAAGTAGTGAATCCAAAGTCTTCTTGGATGAGGAGATGAGATCATCATATGCTACGGAAACTCCATCTGATTCACAAAACGAAGACCTAATTGGTTCCTGCAGAAAATCCCTTCGCACTTGACTATAATTCCTCAAATACCTTAACATAAATTGGAGAGGCAAACAGGAACATACCAGTGGCAATCTATTTGAACTTGAGAAAGTCTTTTGAAGTAAAAAGCGAAACTCAAGTGCTTTATCCCAAAGAGCCTTTACAAACAAAATGAGACAAGTCAATTATCAATGAAAAGCAATAGTGTTTTTGTCAACAGAGGAACAAAAAACATACCTTCTGGTTTTTTACTGCTTGACCTTTAAGCACGTCTTCATCCTTATGCCGTTTTAGATTCTTCAATAGATCACTGAAAGAGAACAAATTTTCAGTTAATCAAATTATCAATTCTTTATCACTCTCAAATGCATATGCACCTCAATTTTCTGAATAGAACAACAATTCCATTTCTTTGACTTTTCTTTTCAATTTGATTGCTCTGGACCAACAACTAATAACCGCATAAAAATTTAAAAAAATAAGGAAGAAACATACAGCTCTTGATTTCGAAGATCTCTGTATTCCTTCTCTAGATCTTCCAACTCAGCATTGTTACGGTTATCGTTCTGCTCATCGCCTTCTTCCTCTGCTTCATCATCATCATCGTCATCTTCTTCTTCCTCTTCCTCATCCTCCTCACTAAAATCATTGTCCTCGTAATCTAAATCTTCCATCTACATCGCAAATTATAACCAACAACTCAAAACAAAATCACATTGCATACTTACACCAACCATACATGTAATTCACTAACCGCTAAGTTTCCATTCGCCGTAGAATCGAATTCGTCTTCAGAATCGCTGTCGCTATCTCTCGTTCCTCTCGACCGTTTCCCTGAAAATCCCATATTGAAACCCAACGCTTCCCTCCGCTCCTCAAGCTGTTCCCTACACAATAACTAGAGCTTTGGCTTAGAAGCAAGAGGAGGATACAAGGTGGTAGCTGTAGTAGTATGTTGCGGGTTTAGGGTTTTTAGCGAAAAAGTGACTCGTTCGTTACAGCGCACAAAGCCTCAGCTGAGCTTTGGCGCGGAGGTAAAAATTATTATTTAAAAGAAAAAAAAGAAAGAAAATAAAGTGAACTGAGGCTGGATTAGGTTATTGGGCTCCATACCGTTAGGGAAGAAGATAGACACTATGGGCTTAAAGGGTTTGTTTAAAATCTGACCTGACCCAACTCAAGAAAATCAATTGATATGAATATAATATCAAGAAGGTTGATATTATACGCAATTTTGATTGTTCGGGCCAGGCTAAGTACTAGTCCGATCCAAATTGAACAAACATTTAGATTAATTCGAGCTTTAGATAGTCCTATCCAAATGGACTCCGTCTAATTTGTTTAATCTTCGAGTTGAGCTCAAATTTTCTTGTGACACTTTTAGCTTTGGATCAGGCTTGAGCTCAGGCTCACATTATCTAACTCAACTTGAACCGAAGCTTGAAAGTTTTAGAAAAAACGATATCATTTTGAATAAAATGATGTCTCTTCTATTTTAAATTATAAAAAAAACGAATTGGGCTGAATTTTGAGCAACTCAAGCCCAGGTTCGAATTGTGCTCCAAGCTTGATAAAACTTCTAGCTAAAGTGAGTCTGAGCATAAATTATTGAATCGGTTTGGGTCGTGAATGGTTGGATCCATTGCCAATTCTAATTTAGGTAAATATTACATATTTAAAAACATTTACCTGTTGTCAGCAAAATATTATCAATGTAGATCAGTTCACTGTAGAAGATAGGCTGATAAATCTTTATCATAGATTTCTGAAATAATGATGAGGCGACTTTAAGCTCAAATGATATAACAGTCTATTGGTGTTATGCATTCGGAATGCAAACTACCGTTTATTTAGGATAAGCTTTTGTGGTTATCTTGTCCATAAAGGACAAAACCTAATCACTAGTATTTATCTTTATATATTATAATTGAAATTAAGTTTATGATAATATTTATTCTTATATTTCCTTATTAATAAAATTCACGTCTCCAACACAATAACCATTAATATATAATCGACGAGGCAAAAAATGAGATCACATGGCAAACACGTGGTCCCACAAACAGTGGGGACTTCAAGAAGCACAATCATGGCCTACAATGCACACAGTCACCAATGCCTTAAGGCATAGTAACCCTAAATCCTTCTTTATTCTGTGCTTAATCTGGGTACACTGCATTACACCACACACTTACTCCCGTTAGAATTTACAATAAACCTACGGGTCCACACGAGAAGGAAAGTTAAATCACATACAAATCTAGCGAGGTTTCATTCTAAAATTAATTGATAATAGGTGGAATAGTCCACTAGACTTATATGTTGGTCTTCTTTCCTCTCTTTCTCTAATGTGGGACAAACTTCCACTTTTATATTTCAACAACTCCCATGATATATTCTGCGTCATTTACTCTGCGTCATTTACTCATTTCCTACTTTATGTGAGAAGATCTCATTCACGTACATAAATAAGACAGGGAGAATTTTGTAGATAAGATTTTTTAACGCAAAGTACGAATTGAATTATTCAAAATATTTATAAAAATATCACTATATTTTTATAAATATTTTGAATAATTCAATTAATGAGTTGTTGTCGCCCCTAAGAATGATCGAGTTGATAAAGTGGAGGAATATAGGGTCAAAAAGTTATGTGTTTGATTCTCTCTACTTACGCTTTTTCAATTGAGTCTGTCGTAAAGGATTTGCTTAGTGCGGAGTACCTGATTGACATGATTTGTAGGTTATTGTGTCAATCCAGAGGTTTACTCAGTGCACATTTAAAAGGTAGTGACTGCGGATTCCTTCGTTTTTTTTTTTAAGAAGAGTTGTTGTCTCGTAATTAAGTGAGAGATTAGATGTAGTTAGTATTTACAAATTTTAGTGTATGCTAATTTTTGCCCAACTATTACTTCAAGACATTAAATAAATTTATGGATTAAAATAATATATTTTAATTAAAAATATTATTTTATTGAATTAATTTGAGTTTTAAAGCTTGAACTTTAATCAATTAAGTTTTATTTAAATTTCAATGACTTTAAATGTGACACGATAACTTAAGACTAAATTGAGCTTAATTTATAATCCTAACTCGTGACGATTATAAATATCAATGTTTTAAAAATCCAATTGATTCGATCGGTTTAATCGTACAAATCTTGAATCCTCTAATTTTTCAGTTCAGTTTTTAACTTTTTTGTTCGATTTATTTTAATAACTTTTGTTTTTTAAATCGAACAATTTATTAATTAAACAGTCAAATTTTGTGAATTAACAAGTTATCACAAATCAAAATAAATTAGTTGATTTTCATTCAATGATATTTTTTCTCAGTTAAACATCAAACTCTTCAGTAGATAAAGACAATCGTTTTTCAATCATATTTTAAATTTTATTTTATTTTAATTGATTTCATTACGGTCTAATATCAATTCGACATTTTAAACCTTAAACCTCTTTTTTACTGGTTTAATTTTCGGTCCAATTTTTAATACGTCAATATTAAGATAAGTTTTCAATTGCATATAATATTAAAAAGTCTCGTGATTGTTTGAAAACAATTCAAGAACTTTTATATTCTATGCTTTCTGAGTCTCTCCTTATCAATTAAACGACACCTAGGGGACACAGTTTGTCCATTTTAGAACTACAGTTACTAAAATATGTGCATCTCATGACCTTATCACAGAGAAGAATAAACATACATTTAACCATGTATGATTATCTTAATAGCCTGTCAGTGTAAGAAATGCAATTATTTATCAAACAAATGTCTAAAGGAATGTCACGTCCCAATCAATTGTAAACTGAACAGGTAGGACGCACAGAGACAGGGGATGTATATTAAACGGTAATGTAGGACCAAAATGTTGGCTAGCTTATGGCCGTTCTTCCCCGTAGAGAACGACAATGACTTGGAATTATTGAAATCATATAAATGCATAAGGGCCATTATATTAGTTTGACTGCGTGGCGTTTTTCTCGAGAAAAACAAAATCGATAAGACTGAGGTGTCTTGTTTCATTTTGCATTAAATTTTAAGATTAAAATAATAATATTTTATTTTGTTTAATTATTTATTTTAAATTAACTCTCTAATATTCAAAGTTGAGTTAACCTCTGGTTGGATTTATACCAGTAGAGCTTTTGTCAATACAGCTTTTTACTGTAGATCTTTTATGAGAAGAACATTTTCTAAAAAGTCAATTGGCCGTTTGACTGTCATTTAAAAAAAAACTTATTTAAAAAAGCTTCATACAGTAGACTGTTTGGCAACATAAAAATAAAAGATATTTTTAATTTTAACTATATTTTATTTTGTAATAAAAATTATTTATGCATATAAATATTATTTAAAATATATTAAACAATATGCAAAGCACAATATAATAATTATTATATAATTTTAAACCATATAAAACATAAATGAAAATATTTTTAACCAAATCTTTTATATAGATTATAACATAAGTAAACTAATATCAAAAATAAATATTAAAACTTATTAAAAAACCAAATAATATTTCATAAATCTCAAAATAAATATCCAAGTTGAATAAATAGGCTCATCAATTGATCTGAAAAATCTACCTGAAAAATACTTTTTTGAGAAACTCCAAATTTGAGTTTCTTAAAAAGTTGTATTTTAGCTGCAAAAAATAAAGCATATCTATTAAAGAAGTACTTTTTTATTTTACAGTCAAATACCCATTTATCTTAAAAAAGGCTTTTATGGTGGAGAAAAGTGCTTATTGGCCTCCTAAAAGCTCATCCAAACAGGCACTTAATTAGAATTTTACATTAATTACAAACTAAATCAAAGTGAATTGAAATTAAATTTCTACATTTATTAAATTTTAATAAAAATAATATTGTAATAGCAATAACATCCAGTGAGATTCCCGTTGAAATATGAGGTTTGAAGAGATCCAATAGTGCACAGTTTTACTCCTACATAATAAAGAGATTATTTTCAATAAATTCACATGTATTGTAAATTAATAATAATACAAAATATCGATAAATATGTACAACTAAACATATAAAAAATATGTAATACAATTCCGATAGAATATGGTAAAGATTCAAATATGTTTGAATCAAACTAAATTCATTTTCTGATTTAAAGTCTAGTTAATTATAATATGAACTACCTGAATTTAAATAGATTAAATTTAAATTATTATCTTTAATTTTAAGTTAATAATTTTAAATTATTTTTTGTTTTAATAATTTAATGATATAGAAATATCATTATAAATACACAGAATTTACAAATATAAATTAAATTAAATTCAGTTTTAATTATATATCATTATTTTATTATTAAACTATGTATAATAAAATTATATTAGATGTAACAAAAAGGATGAATATTTGAAAAGGGCTTTGTGGTAATTTAAGGAGTGTTTGAAGTAGTGTGTTCCAATGATTGGGAACGTTTTCGTATGTCTCGTAAGCGAGGAACAAGATGACACGCGTGGCTCGAAATCCAAGTAGCACTAGGACCACGTGTCATAGGCTTGATACGTAGTTACACGTGACACGGAAAGCATATCATGTGCACGGGAAGCCGACGCTTCTTTCCCCGTTACTCTTGTCTCCTCACGTGATTTCACTCCCACGTAGGTTTCCTTGTATTCTCAAACTTGCGTTGTTTATTTTTTAATAATGAGAAGATATATTTATTTTTTCATAAATTTAATTATTACGAACTTAGTGAAAAGACCGAAGTCACCATAACGACTATTACATTACCGGATAAACCACTTGCTCGAATCCATACATTCTAGAGCATGTCGAAGGGGCGATAGGTACTAATAGGGGACCCAAGATAGTGAAGGAAGAGGACTAACTGACTAAGTTCATGTGGCAATCACGTGAAGAACACACAGCGTACGGACCACATGAGAGAAACCGATAGGTTCTGATAAGGACTGTCTGCCGGTGATAGAATATTGACACGAGGAGGACACGTCGAGAGGGACAATTAGCCAATAGCATGCATGATGATAGATTCACACGTGTGGGGGTTTACAAGCACTCAAATAATTGGCACGTGCGAAGATAAAGAGTATGAAATGGTTGTAAACAAGTTGGGGGTGTCTGGCAGTGGAGAGACATAGTGACACGCACGAGTGTGAAAAATTGGGACCACATGGCCAATGGCCATGCATCACATGACAGTGCACGTGAAGTCATGTGAGAAGCCCACGTGAGCTTCCCCCCCAACTTGCTTCCTCTTTCGCGTTGAGCCAAATGCCAAGTTAGAGGTATCATGTTTCTTTAACTAATTAAAAGTATTTTAAAATATAGTCGCTTGTATACATCTAATTTGGAGTACATGTGATATTAATAATTACATATAAAGGGAGAAAAATGAATTTTCTATATTTATCTCTATATCTAAACCTTATATAAATCGTTTCATTTTATTATTAGTTTGAGATTATATTACAAATTTCCTTTCTTTTTTAGGTTTCTCTCATTAAAAAAGTAGGTAAAAGTAGTTTCAAATTATTATATTTAATTTTCAATTAAAATATCATAAATTAAATTTAGTATCAATTAACTGAATTTTTTGGTATGATGGTCGGTCAATTTCATTCGATTTGCAACCCAGTCTCTTACGAGATGTAACAGTGGTGAATTTTTCGCAATGGAAAAAAGTCAAAGTTTCTTTATTCATATTAATAGTTACACTCAGAAGAATGTTTTTACCCAATGGTAACTCATTTTTGTTAGTAAATATATAAAATAAATTAAGTTGGTCTCATACGACAACTTAAGCTATTATGGTGAAACGACAACTTAATATGATATCAGAGTCTTTGTAACTAAGTGGTCATGAGTTCAAATCCTACCACCCACCTATTATTCAGCACAAGGTAGAGTGAGTCTGTGCAAGTTTCAAGCTCAAAGAGTTTTCACTTAAGAGGGTCAGGGGTGTGTTAGTGAACATATAAAACCAATTAAATTGGCCTTATACAACAACTTAAACTTTTGTGGTGAAACGGTCATTTAATAATTTTTACTCAATAGATACAAAATATCATTTTTTTTATACTCTTTATTATTAGATAGTGTCCCGGTAGCTCCTACAAAAGATTGGAGTAATGACATATATAATATTTAAATTTTTTATATAAAAGCTACTTTGTTACAATTTTCGACTTAACAAAATATGAAAATAATTACGGGAACCTTTGAATCAAATCTATAGCTCAATTCTAAATTTTTAACTTATCCAATAATTTATCTAAAATATATAATTTTAAAAATGACAAAAGAATCCCTGGCTAGGTCAATGTCAATAAAAATAATAATAAAAAAGAGTAGGGTACGCATTATTGGATTATGATTGTGATTTCCCGTAAAATTCTGATATGGACCTCAATCATTGCTCAGGGGACCGTCGTGTCGATCGATATTTGAAAGCTTTAGAAGAAGGACACCTGAGTTACATGCAGAAGCAAGCTAAATACTTTATGAGATTTGGTAGGGTGTGAATGTGCCCAAGAAATTTATAATATAAATATAATAATAATATTCAGTAATATATTTTTGGTTTTACTTACGTGGAATTTGTGTGTGTGTATTCCAATAATATCGGTCAAAGGGAAAACAGTAAAAAGGAAAGAAAGTCTTCTTTCTCATCAATCGTTAGCCTCTTTGGTCAGATCAAAATCAAATCCAAAAGATCGCGTCAAACTGAGTGTAACAGATCTCTAAAGAAATTATTATCTGCTGCTCGTCTCCAGCAAGTCAAATCGATTGGCCAATTATTTTGATTCGAAAGAAAGACTGAAATAGTTCAGAGTTGGCAGCATCCTGACATGTTGTCTCCGAGGCTCTCCAGTTTGTTAGATTATTAACTATTCAAATAATTAGTTACAGTAACTTTCATAATAATTGAACCAAGTTTAATTTTTATTAGTAAAATTTATATTAGATCCGTATTAAAAATTTTAATATGATATTAGGACAGATTTGATCCGAATTATTAATTTTTCGATTGTCCTTTTAAATGTCCAGTTTTAGCTACCTGGTCCGATTATTAATGCGTCTATTTCAAATAACAATTGGATGTCCAATCTCAGTTGCACTTGAGAGAGAGTGTTAGAGTATCCCGTATTGATTAAACATGAAAATATTAAAGGGTTTATAAGTGATAAGGGCCAACTATCCAAATAACTAATTTTAGTCGTTTTGTCAATGGTTTACTCAAGCTCGATTCTTGTTACACGAAAATTCTGAAATGAAGAAGTTGCTAAGCTGTGAGAAATTACTAGGTTGGATTAGTAGCTAATAGGCTTGGGCTGCTATTCCTAAATAATCACAAATGTTATGAAAGGGTAAGAATTAAGATACCAAATTTCACTTTTTAAATATATATTATTAATTTTTAAAATATATGATAAATTGTTTTAATTATTGATCTATAAACGCGAAAAAATTATATAATTATTCTAATCAAATTTAAAATCAAATTATTTTTGAAGGTTTATTTATAAAAAGTAGAGTAACTGAATAAATGTCGATATTAATTATTTTAATATAAATTAAACAATAACAACAATAATAACAACATCCGTTAAATTTTTCCCTAACATGTAAGATACGAGAAAGTTCAGTAATACGAAACTTATTACTATCTAGTTTAGAGGCATCTACAGACGTATCAAATTCTTGTATTTTTATACATTATGAAACAAAGATCAGATCACTAAACTCTAAAGAGCTGATGTTGGTTAATTTAGGATTAAATTATGATTGCACATGTGGAAAGATTATTATCACATGTAAGTGCCCTTCTCAAAAAGAAAAGCTGGCTGTCTCTGACCGTACATATAAAGGCTAAAAGAGTTGATTTTGTTTTCTCTTCTTTTGCACTTTTTAGTATGTCCACTTTAATTAAACTTTACTTTTGGGTTAATTTAAAGCATTATGTCATTTTCAATTACATATAAAATCATAAATACGTTGGTCAATTTCAAAACATATATATGTATATTAATGAGAAAAAACGACAATAATTAATTTTTATTCATACTGTTAATCATTTTATTATAGTTTCTTTATTATGTAGAGATAAGACTGCATACTATCGAACTTCTTCAAATTTTGTAACTTAGCAAAATTTCAATTGAGCGTTGATAATGACGATGATCAATCATTTCATTAAAATAAGTTAACTAAGGAGAGGAATCATTCTATTATTTCACAAATATTTTACTTTTTAATACTTTGAAATTATAGGTCGGATGAATATTATAATTCAAAAAATGAGTGTATAAAGTTGATAGAACTTAGCGATCAAAATATCGACAATTAATTTAATCATAAAATTTTTAATTTGGATAATTATTTGACTCGGTTTATTTTAATAAATTTTATTATTAAAAATCGGGTGATTTATTAATTAATCGACTATTTTTCATAAGCTACCATGTTTTTATTTATATATCGATTTTATGATAGTTATTTAATTTTTGGTGATTTTTAAAAATATTAATAAAAATTAACATTTAATTGATGTGATATAAGTGTGTAGTTATTTATTGGGAATGTATTGATTTAGTTATTTATAAGTGAACGTTATAAGATGGTCTATTTAATTGAAGAAAAGCAAGATTAGGATTAAGTACTATTTGCATGTTCCCCTGACATGTAACTCATGCATTTACTCTACGACCCACCTAATGAATGCTCCACACTGTAACCTACCCTCCAACGTGTAACTCGCTAGCTCTGTAATCTGACCCAATTAACACCCCACCACGCGCAATGCACTCGCGCAGTTGGTCACACAACACATACAAACACTCTAAGTCAGTGTTTTGAAACTCGAACCGACCATCGAATAGGAGATCTTATTGATCACCGATTTAATCGATGTGACATTATAATTATGCAATAATTATATTTAATTATATATAATATTAATAATATTAAAAAATAAAAATACCAAAAAATAAAAAAATAATTGAACTAGTAGTTAGACCGGACCGGTCCTACCGGTCAATTGACCAGTTTTAACCTGTTCAGACTAGGTCAATTAGAAACTGATTTTTTAAAGTAAACTGGACCGGCCGATTCGGTCCGGTTTCCAAAACAGAGCTCTAAGCGTTGAATGAAAGATACACATCGATTTTACGATTTTTGTTTTGCTCTTTAAACAAATAATTTAAAGAAAATATTACAATATAAATTTTTTAATTATGTTTCATAATAAAAGGTTGAATTTAATTTTTGTAAGCTTTTATCTTAAAAATAATATAAAAAGACTAAAATGCTTTTTATTTTCTATTTTTGTTTTAAAAATTGTTTATATGAAAATTTTAGTTTCTATTTTTTAGTCTATTTGTAAAAATTATAAAAGAAAGACTGCATACATTGATGACCATCTTCCGACATTTGCAAATTAAGAAATATTATGTACGAAATACGTTGACTTCAACTTTTTTTCGCACCCATACCTTAGCGGACTTTTGATGACGAGTTTCTATTTATTAGTTTTGGTTTCTTTCGGTTTTCAAAAATTATGAAAACAATAAAAAATGTATAACATGATTTATTATTAATTAAATATATATTATTAAATTTAATAATTATTAAAATAAATTAACAGTCTTGTAAAAGAGGAAGATAATTATGACTGGGTGCGCGTGTAGACGAGATTAAGAGCGTGGGAATTGGGAAAAAATGGACTGGAATATCCCAGTCAACGGTCAACCAAGCGAGAAAGCCGCTTTTTAAGCGAAGTTAATAAAAACCTGGGCGAAGACTAAACCATGGTTAAAAATGGGTCTTTTAAGTTTTAACTATTGTAGAAAACTCCGTTTCTATAACCAAGGTTAGAAACTAACCCTTTATAGATGAATGCTTAATTAGCACTTTTATATAGTGTATGTATATACAGTTTTGTGTATCATACTATCATGGTATGAGCCAATGGGGGGTTACTGACATAAGTCATGATTGATTCTATACCCAACCTGTCACTCTCTACTTTCTATCTATCTATCTCTGTAGTGTTGTTCTTCATCTGTATCTCTGTATCTTTATATATGGAGTAGTCCCATCCTTTCACTGTCCTGCAGAAAGCAAAAGGCTGTCACACCTCTGGCTGCAAAAACCCGGCCATTTTCTACCATCCTTTTCCATTTTGCTTTTCTCAGAAACCAAACAATAAGTAGGGAGAATATATCAGGATAAAAACAAACACTTGGGGGCAGAAAAACAGGGAGGGCCAATTGATTGGTTTTGTTTGGTAAACTCTTAGAATAATTTGGCCGAGAAAAATACTGTTCTTGAGCAGAGCAGAACAAGATGGTGGGTGAGAAGGATGATGGGTTGGGGCTTAGCTTGAGCTTGGGATGTTCTCATCCTCAACACCCACCACAAAATCCGCCTCCGTTCAAGCTCAATAATCTGATTCCACAGTTCATGCAGAACAACCATCAGCAGCAGAAGAGCTCATGGAATGATTTGTTTCAATCGTCTGGTGGTACTGTTTCTTTCCTTTTTCTTTGGTTGATTCTCCTTTTTTTTAATGAAAATATCAATTATCTTCTTTGTTTGCCTTTTGTGAGAAGGGTCTGAATCCGGTTTTGTAATCATTTGCTCGCATCTATCTACATCATTTGGCATCTGTTTCTACGATAACTGCACGATCATTACTTGCTAAAACTCACCGGACCGTTACTGTGCAGATGGGAACTCCGAAACGCGAGCGATTCAGCGTGGAGTGATCGACGTGAACAGAGCACCATCAATCGTTGATATTGACGATGAAGCGGGTGTTTCCTCTCCTAACAGCACGATTTCAAGTATAAGCGGAAAGAGAAGCGAAAGAGAACCCATCGGAGACGAGAACGACGCCGAGAGAGCCTCTTGCTCTCAAGGAAGCGACGACGATGACGGCGTCGCCGGTGGCGACGCGTCACGGAAGAAGCTGAGACTGTCAAAGGAGCAGTCTTTAGTTCTGGAAGTGACCTTCAAGGAGCACAACACTCTCAATCCGGTGAGTGGCATTCTGGTTATTTCCGGCTCAGTCATGACCGGACTTTAGCGCCTGCCTTGATGGTCACTTTGGTTTTTCGATTTGTTTTGTGATTGCAGAAACAAAAGCTGGCGTTAGCTAAGCAGTTGAATCTCAGGCCAAGACAAGTGGAGGTGTGGTTTCAGAACAGGAGGGCAAGGTGAGATATTTTCCCACTCTGATAAGGGCATTGTAGACATTTTGATAGCAATTTTTAGTAAAGGCTATATTTATAAATTTTGTGACTGAGTTGAGTATAATCGAACGGTTTAGGACAAAGTTGAAGCAAACGGAAGTGGATTGTGAGTATCTAAAGCGGTGTTGCGAGAATCTAACGGAGGAGAATAGGAGGTTGCAAAAGGAGGTGCAGGAGCTTAGAGCACTGAAACTCTCTCCCCAACTCTACATGCACATGAATCCTCCGACAACACTCACGATGTGCCCTTCATGCGAGCGTGTTGCTGTCTCATCGTCGTCTTCCTCATCCTCAGCCGCTGCTTCCAACTCTCCGCTCGGTCCGAGCCGCCACCAACTGGTTCCTAACCACCAACGTCCGATGCCCACCACCAGCCCTTGGGCCGCCATACCTGTTCACCATCACCGACCTTTCGATTCACCTGCTCCTAGGTCGTGAGTGAAGTGCATGGGTTTGAGCTCTGAAGGGAAGCAAATTTTGTGGATTGAGGGAACTAGGAAGGAATTGTGTAGGACAAGGAATGTAAGTAAGTAACCAAAGCTTCTCTTTCATTGAAATATTGAGAATGGTGTAGCAATTCCAATGGAGGAATTATTAGTTTTGAGACTTTAATGCAGCGACGTAGATGTTCTTTATATCTTCGTTTATGGAGGAGGATTGTTCTTATATATAGAGGTTTAACTTTTAAGATTAGTAGTTTTAAAGTTGCGAGTTCAAGCTTAAGACGAATCAAAAACCCCTACCAATCCAGCTAGCGTTAGAAACAGAATAGGTGCACCGCTCAAACCTTTCTGGGTCGAACCAGCTTATAGCCTTCATTTAGTAAATCACAGGAATCGGACCAACTGATTTCAAATGGCATAGTAAGTGTGTGTAGTGATTCCAGAGACGATCGTATCTTTGGACGGTTCTTAGATTTTACGTTGTGGAGCAGAAACATTCAGAGAAAGAAAAGAAGATGATTACTCCATTAATCCAAGGTCACATCAACCTCGACATTCGTTACAGGAAACAACGAAATCTTTGGGGAATGATTATGCGGCGAGCAGTTCTATCAGATCAAAACACCTGCTCGCAGGAGTATCCTAAAGATAAACATATTTTCTTCGTCAAAAGCTTGAAGAATCATTAAAACGACGTAGTCCTTTGATTTTACCTTCGCGGGCTTAGTTGACCACGTTGTGGGCTAGAATCCATATTAGGTATGGGCACAAGTTTTAATGAGCATTTTGGAGGGTTCGAGTATTGTGGATTCGGTCTCCATTTCTAGATATCTTAAAATTATTAGAACATTTACGTTCATAGGCTTTTAAGTAGAATTAGAGATGAAATTTAGACTTAGACTCAGGATTAAAGTTAACAGGTTAGGCCGGAACTGATCAGGCCTCGAATCATATTCAGCTTGGGTTGTCCACGCCTGCTTAATATAAGGCCTGACTTTTATAACTAAAATGACATCGTTTTGTTAAAATGTGATCGATTTGTTAATATAGCGCATTGGTGACTCATCTGATCCGAACGTCTCTTCTTGAAAAATCGTATGTCCCTTATTAGGATAAAGACAAATATATGTATAGCACACACAAGTTCAACAAAAAGTAAGCTTTACTCCGATTAAATGCTATAATGACTAAATTGTTCTTAGCTTAGTTTATCTTAACGACAAAACTAATAATAGAAAACATAATCTTACTCCAAATGACATGGTCATGCAATTTGTGATTTCACGAGTGATTGACTAACCAACCAACCAAGGTGGCAAAACATAATCTTCCTCCAAATGACATGATCATGCAATTTGTGATTTCACGAGTGATTGACTAACCAACTAACCAAGTTGGCGTGCAAATGGCGTGATTTGTGTTATAATAGTAAGGGGATAATGAAGAAAGCCCGGTATGGATAGTCGAGTTGGTGGAATGAGGGAGCATGGGATCAAAAGGTTCTGTGTTTGAATCCTCCTATCTACGTTCTCTCAATCAAGTCTGTCATACAAGATTTGCCTAGTGTGGAATACCCGATTGGCGTGATTTACAAGCTATTGTGTCGCATCCAAAAAATAGCGTCTGCGGGTTCTTTCGTTTTCAAAAAGAATAAAGGATAATGAAAACATCTTATTATTGTGATGTGTTTATTAGAAACTTTCCGAGTGTCATGTCATCTAGAACCAAGTCTAGGTTTACCAAATTAATCATAGCTTTATCTAAGGTGAAATTAACAAATTAGATTTGAGTTAATCAAAGTTCGAGTTGAATTTGAGAGACCAACTTGAACAATTTAAACACCTTTTTAAAAATTATATTATTTTGATATTTGAATATAGTAAATTCAAACAAAATTTAAATTTTTTTCATAATTTAATCGAAGATGTATTAAGTATTATGTATTATGTATTATGGATTAGAGTTTATTATCAATTATTTAAGTTGAAATTGTTATTTAATTTTATATAATTATTTTATTAAATAATTTATTCATAATATTGACCTAATTCATAATCAATAGGTTAACTCTAAATTATTCAAAATTCGGTCAAGATTAAATTTGACTCTAGTTAATTTGAATGAAATAATATTATAATTGTATTAAAAATGTTATTTGATTCTTGAAACAATTAAACTTTCGATTGCTCGAGTTTGAGTAGGCTAGACTTAGACTGTTTGGTCCGAACCCATTCCAACCTAACCGAACTAGTTATAAATTCTAATATTAAGTTGTTAGTTAGCTATTTTATTTTCCTTAAATTTTTTTAAAAAGAATACTATAACAACAAAAATAATAACAACAACAATAATACTCAATAAAAATTTCGCAAAAATGCGATATCCGTTGAGTTTTAGCAGTACGCAACCTTACTCAAATTCCGATGTTTTAAGACAAAAACGAAAAAAAGAAAAAAACATACCGGTAAAAGAAAAACACACAATATTTGGGGCCTACTTGTTGACGATAAAGCATTGGGATTAGGTAACTTAATCCGCCATTCATGTGTGGCAGTTCGACTTTCCCGAAAGGACAAGAATTCCCACAGGCAATCCTGTCCTAAATCGGACAAAAGTTGAGGACATTTTAGTCATTCAGTTCAACGGCCATAATAATGACACTTTTGAATTTCCTCCTCCCTCACAACTTTCCTCTTTTCCTTGCCTTCAAAGTCTTCCTTTCTTCACCTTCTCGTCTCCTATTTCACACACACAACACAACCAAATCTCACCATCAATCACTGCAAGCTCAATCTCTACATCAATGTCGTATTCCAATCCCCATTTTCAGTCACAGGAGCTACATTCGACATTCCAAGCTCACCCAATTAGCAAAAACAGGTCTTTTGCTCAGGTTATTTGTAAGTCTATCTTCTTTGTTCTGTTTCTCATTGCCATTCCATTGTTTCCTTCGGAAGCTCCTGAGTTTATTAGCGAGACTGTACTCACCAAGTTCTGGGAACTTGTTCATTTATTGTTTATCGGTGTTGCTGTCTGCTATGGCTTGTTTAGCCGTAGAAGTAATTCTGATATGGATTATGAAACCTACCCCACAATTGAAGATTCACAATCTTCATATGTGTCTAGGATTTTTCATGTTTCGTCTATCTTTGAAGATGGGGATGGAAGTTCTGATGAGAAAAACATGTACCAGGCATGGTATTCTCAGTACCAGAAAGGTGAGTCTGTGGTTGTTGGTGCTGCTAATGGTGGAGGTTCTGTTAGCGGTGTACATGGGAAGACTTCTTCATTCAATTCTGAAATTGAGTTCCAAGTTCCATTTGAGCAAAACCAGAATAATGTCACTGAAGCTTGGAACTCTCAGTATTGTCCAAACGAACCCATGGTTATGTTGTCTAAACCTAGTTATGCTCTTGGTGAATGTGGTGTACCGTTGGGATTGCCTGTTAGAAGTTTGAAATCGAGGGTTAGGAGCTCTGGTCGTGTTCAACTCAGTGGTGAAAGCGAGTTTAGTTCGAGCTCCAGGGCTTCTTCTAGTAGCTCTAGACGAAGCAATAAAGAGGATAGCTTTGGAGACATGTGTGCTATGAACTTGGAGGATGAGAAGTTTAATGAAACACTTGTTTCATCTTCACAAATTCCATGGCGTTCAAGATCTGGAAGGATGGAAATGAAAGAGGATGTGGGCAAATTCCATTCACATTTCAGGCCTCTCTCAGTCGATGAAACTCAATTTGACTCGCTCAGATCGCAGTCCTTCAGGTCAACAACGTCTTTGTCGTCTAAAGCTAGTTCAGCTTCATACTCACCAACCAGGCTCTCTCCCTCGGAGGATTCAGTCGATTCGAATGAATTGTATAAATCCGAATCTGAAGAGTTGGACAAGAAGAAAGGGTTTCATGCATCAGATCCTGCAGTTTCTGAGTCACCTGGAAGAAGAATTACTATGAATAAAGAGCCTCCATTAAACGCATTTCACCTTAGGAGATATAGTAGTGGTTCTTTATTCCAGAAAGATGTGCAAGAAAGCTCAAAAGGTGAGTTGAAAACCCTGGAGAAGGACACAAGAGAAGATTCACTGAGTAGTAAATTGGATAAGCAACCTCCGTCACTCCTTAAAAGTCCATCAAGAGGAAAATCTGTCAGGACAATCAGAGCTAGAAAAGTTATTCCGGAGTCAGAGAAGGTGATGAGAACTTGGAAAAATGAATTGGAAGAAGAGAAACTTGATAATCCGTCATCAAGCACCAAGCAGAATGATCTTGATGCTCAATTTCACACACCAAAAGCATCATTAGTCAAGTACAAGAAGAAAGAAGTGGATTGTTCTGATACTGTTACTCCACAGTCAGAGGAAGAATCAGAGAGTGAAACTAGTAAACTTAAAGAGGAAAATGCTCTGGATTGCAGAGAAGATGATTCAGGGAATGACCCTAATGAGGTTGATAAAAAAGCTGGTGAGTTCATAGCCAAGTTCAGGGAGCAGATTAGGCTTCAGAAAGTTGCATCCATGGAAAGATCAAGAGGTTCGCGCATAGCTAGTAATCATTTCAGGTGAAAGACAACAGACAGATGTGAATTTGCCAGGTCGTCGAAAATTGATATTCATTCTTTTCCTTTTCAACTATTTTTTCAGAGGTTGTGTTTAGAAACAGTTTCAAGTTCTTCTTGGAAGTTTATAGTTTTCATATCCATTTTACTACTAAAGAATGACATAAATTAAAAATATAAAATTTCTTTTTTTTTTATAATTACTTCTGAGTTTGGATTACTCAAAATTAGATCTGTCCGAGGTTCTACTCTTTTAAACAAAATGACGTCATTTTATTTAGAAAAATTTGATATCAAATTTATTTGGGCCTAAGTCTGAGCTCACGACTCGACTCATTGAAAACATATGAATCTCATTTTGTTTAGAAAAATTCGATATCAGATTTATTTGGGCCTAAGTCTAAGCTCACGACTCGATTCATTGAAAACACATGAATCTGGACCATCAGTCGGCTCATTGTCATCTTTATTTATTTATACAAAATGAATAATAAATAATTTGTTTTTTAAATAATTTCTTATTTAATTGTAATTTACTTTTTTTGTTTTTTTTGTGGGAAAATTGTAATTTACTTTTTAAAATTAAATTTTATAAAAAATTTACTCTAGGGCTACATACACTCGACAAGTTTTTGAGGTAATAAATAATAATTAAAGTTTACCGAAACGACGCCGCTTTAATCCTCTGCACTCATATCTACAATTACCGTTCTCTCTATCTCAGTAATCTTGAACTGATCGAACACAAGGATGGATTAGAAACACGTGAGTTTATTACCAGTTCGTGAGTAGATAACGAACAAACGTGTGGAAGGAAAAGGCTTTCTCCGCTCTTTTTTCACATACAAAAACAGAGCATAAGCCATGTTCATGGCTATTTCGTCATCATCTTCCTCTCTGTTCTTCCCTCTTAAGCCATCTCTTCTTTGTAAGTTCACTCTCTGTCTGTTCCTACATTCTCGTACTTGGTACCAGAATCATCGAAAGTGCTTCTTTTTTTTTTAAAAAAATTCGTCCTACTTGTCTCTAATTTGGATAAATCAATCCGACTATTGGTTGCAATCTACGAGTTTATTTAATTTTTATGTGTGTCCTATGGGTGTTTCTAAGTGGGGTTTTAGCAACTCTTGAAATTTAAGCAATTTGAACTTGTTTAGGTGATATGAACGTAACGTACTTCTTCTTTATGGCAGATAAAACCATTACAACTAGTCCAACTTCTGGAACTCTGCTTGATGTGAAGAACCATGTTACGTATTACCGCCAAAGATTGAATGATAATGGGTGAGGTTCTGGTCCGGTGATAATATCCTTCATTTGTCACGTTTTTGGAACAATTTTTTGCAAGTTCCTTACATGTTTAATGTGATAATGATCAGAACGCAGGACGGTCAGGTGTTACAGTTTGAACAGCAATGGCACCGCAGGTTTCTTCTTCTCTGTTCTTTCTCAGCAGTCTTCTGCCCTACCCTGCCTTCTTGGGGAAAGACAAAGGCTAAGAACCCATATGACGAAAGGCGCCTGTTAGAGCAAAACAAGAGGATACAGAAAGAGAACAATGCACCTCAGGATTTCCCAAATTTTCTTAGAGAAGGTTCGCTTCATAACTCATATTTGTTGATGCATAATCCTTTTAAGAAGAGTTTGTTGAAAACATGAATCATGTCTTGTAATGTGATTCAGGTTTTGAGGTACGTGTGGTGACATCAGAGAATTATGTAAAGCGCGACTCGGGGCTTATTTACCGGGATTATGAAGTTGGTAAAGGTGATTGCCCAAAGGCTGGTCAGCAGGTTTTTCTTTGTTTTCCATTTTCAAGTCTAAGGTCCTTTCCTATTATTATCATAGCTTTAAGCTTAATTAAGTGTTTTGCTTTCTTAAGATTGGTGACAATGCATTATCCCATAACAGTAAGTGTTGTTGCATATTGTTATCGTCAAATACAGATTTTGTTTCCTTTCTTGTACTAGGTATATTCGATGTAAACTTTAGCCTAGATTTGCATTGTGGGCTGAGTTTGATCAAAGCAGCAGAAATGCTTTTACAATGTTTGTTACGTAAGTTGATTATTGTGAATCTCAACATGATTAACCTGTCTGGCAAGTAGGTCTGAGATGTGAGAGTGATGAAGCGGTATAAATGAATGAATCGATGAATATTGCATTGATATCGCGATTGTACGTGTCTGTACCAGTTTAGAATGACACTTATGAGCTGCAGTTGAGAGTTGTAGACTCAAAATTGAGTTGTGTGATTCTTGGTAGGTAATTTTCCACTATGTTGGCTATAACGAGTCGGGACGCCGCATTGATAGCACTTACTTACAGGGTACTCCTGCTAGGATTCGCGTGGGAACTAATGCCCTTGTTCCAGGTAAAAGCTCAAACTTTTAGGGGACACTGAAATTTCATACCTTAGTTCTGGATTTATGATAAGGAGCTGTGTCATCTTGAACACTGATCCAGTCTTCATGTTTCTATCTTCTGAAGGACGGTTGAGTTACATAAAAAATAGCTAAAGTGGATAAGTTATGCAGGATTTGAGGAGGGAATTCGGGA
This sequence comes from Erythroxylum roraimae, assembly GCA_027568915.1. NCBI lineage: Eukaryota > Viridiplantae > Streptophyta > Magnoliopsida > Malpighiales > Erythroxylaceae > Erythroxylum > Erythroxylum roraimae. Next base: position 24,296,894 of record JAOSBL010000009.1, read on the forward strand.
TATGAAACCGGGGGGAAAGAGAAGGATAATCATTCCTCCTGAGCTCGGTCCACCGGTCAGTCTCAAAATTTCCTTTTTGTGCTAGATCACTTTACCGCTTGCACTTTTGCATTCTTGTTCATTTCTCTTCTAATGTTACATTTGTCATGATTTACATGTGCTTTTAGAGAGAACAGATTGTCTTTGGTAGGTCGATGTTGTGACTTGTGAGATGTCTGTTCAGTCTGTTCTTCTATGTTGTCTTTGAAACAGTGTCCAGTCCAGCATGAAAACGCTGTATCTTTGCTATTCCTCACTTCCCTTTTCAGGAATGATCACCTTCCTTGATTGACCATGCACACATTAGAACGCAACTAATCAGATTTATGTTTTGCATCGATACGTTCTTCTGAAATCATATAAATCTCACTAATCATCTACTAGTCGAGAATTGATCGAACACTTGAGTTGCTAGTGCATTTCTCATTGACATGAATTTATTTACTTGAACCTTTTCAGTTTTCCTAACCTGTGTGTGTTTCAGATGGATACAACTGCATCATTGTTTCCTTTCCCTCTTAGAGTTTGATAATCATGTTAGAATTTTCTCAGGACTGAGTAGAAAGTCCGTTTTCTTTAGCACTTATTCTTTTTCGTGGATTCGGTTGCTCAGTTCTTACAAAAAGCCGGAAATTGTTACGTTTCAGGTAGGACCTTCTACATTTTTCAGCTCGAAACAGTTTGAAGTTTTTGACGTGGAACTCCTCAGCGTTCAGGACTGTAAAAGGAGAACTATAGGATTCTACTCTGATTTTGTATGCAATTGATGTTGGTGGTGTTATGTTGGCTATCCTTCCTTTTTTTTTCCCCAACTTTAGGGATGATACTGACCATCTTCTTCAATCTTAAGCCACTCAAGAAGAGTAGATTTGTTATATTACAGTCAGGTTGATAGTGTAATCGGAAGGTGATCACGGAGGAATTTGTTTATTTGATTGATTTCAAGAATTTTTGACCTAAAAAATTATAACTTAGTATGGACAAATTCAAATTAATCCTAAATTGAATTAAATTAAGTTATAATTTTTTATTTTAAAATCATATTAAGATGAAATAGAATATAATTGTTATTCTCGATGATTAAAAAACCTGTAAAAATTTTAAGCTGTTGAACTTTCCTATTCGATTCACTTTGATAAATCATACTGTTAAAAACTGATTAATTTGATAATTAATTTATCAATTTTTATAAATTAATAAGTTCTTATAAATTAAAATTAATTAATTAATTTTCAATTAACAATCGGTTTTTTCAACGGAACATCAAATTCTTCGAATGACAATCTCTTTCAATCATATTTCAATTTGTTTAATTTTATTAATCTTTAACCAGTTTTACGACGGTTTAATACCGATTGAATCTTTTAAACCTTAAACTTCTTATCTTATCGGTTTAACTTCCAATATGATTTTTAAAACATTGATTATTCCTATTCAATTTCAGAAAATCGATGGCTAATTAAAGACTCAAAATGGATATAAAGTTGATAACAAAACTTATATTTGTATTCCTCCTCAATAAAATTTCAATAAATACAAGTTTTTTAAATAATTTATTCAATTTAAAAAATTAGTTATTTAATTAAAAAATAAAAATTGAATACTAAAATAAAAGTTTGAAACTTTCTAGTACCTTATTTAGTTATTTTTTGTTTCAATATTTACATTTAATAAGTAACTCAAATTTCATAAACATACCAAGTTTAATTCAAACATTGGTTAGATTTCTTGATTCTTTGTTGAGTTTTTACTTGGAAAGATTGAATTTTCAGAAAGAGGAAGACTCAATTACTTTTGTGGTGAAAAAAAAAAAAAATTAGGTCCTTACCTTGAATTTTCCAAATTTAAGGTAACGAGACCTTGGTGTTGTTTGTGCACTGGAATTTGATTGAGCTTTCGTTTGACAGAGATGCTACCAAACGTGCTATAGTTTCCAAACACCAATTGTCTGACCATTCCAACCTTAATGCTGTACTAGTTCAATCTCAATCCTTAAAAATATGTTTTTTTTAAAATTAATTTTCTTTTTATTTGATTTTCCTTTTTTTTGTCCATCTTCCATAGATACAGACACAATTTGCTCCTCTCTCTCGCATTTGTTGCCGAATAACAAAGGGAAGGAAAATTTGGGGAGAGAGAGTAGACACATGCTATGAGGGTTTCTCCATATCTCTCTCCCTCTCTCTAGACCTGAATTGTCTATCTGCAACTCTTCCTCTGGTTGTTCTTGTTCTTGTTTTTGGTTTTTGTTTTGGGTTCATTTCAGGTCCATTGGCTCTTCTTCAATGCAGCCCCTCAAAGGGCAACTGATTTAACGCTCAAAGCTTCAAGCTTTAAGGGTTTTGCACGCCAGCTTTGCGAGTTTCAAGGTTTGGAGGAACCGTTGATTATCATTCATACTGTGAACTTACAAGGATTGTTCTATTGGGCTGTTGGTATTGGTGGCCTTGGCTTGGGTTGTTTATGATTGCAAATTTTTAATCCTGTTTTGGCTTAGGTACCCAATTCATTAACTTGTCTGAGGATTAGGGTTTCTGAGTTTAAAGCGAGTTTGATTTATTGGACTGTTTGTGCTCCCATTGGGATTTTGAGTATTGTGGACATATGGTAATGGGTCTTATTTTGTTGCTTCACCGGTTATAGAATTATGCTTGGGGTCCTAAATTGTTAGAAGTGCTTGGCTGTTTGTGATTTAGACAAGTCATGAGTCGTAGGGTACGGCGCAAAGTGGCTAAAAAGGGTAAGGAGAAGTTGGTTTTGCCTAGCTACCCCGAAATTGAGGATGGGGTTTTGGCTTCTGGTAGAATTGAACTTGTTGATTGGACCAGCTTGCCCGATGACACCGTAATACAATTGTTTTCTTGTTTAAATTATCGTGATCGCGCGAGCTTGGCATCAACATGTAGGACATGGAGGGTTCTAGGTGCTTCTCCATGTTTGTGGAGTTCATTGGATTTTCGTGCTCACAAATGTGACGCTGCCATGGCAAGTTCACTGAGTTCTAGATGCGCAAATCTTTGGAAGCTTAGATTTCGTGGAGCAGAGTCTGCTGAAGCAATAATACATTTACAAGCCAGGAACTTACGTGAAATAAGTGGAGATTATTGCAGGAAAATAACGGATGCGACTCTTTCTGTAATTGTGGCTCGCCATGAACTACTTGAAAGCCTCCAGCTTGGGCCAGATTTTTCTGAAAGAATAACTAGTGATGCTATAAAAGCAATAGCTTTTTGCTGTCCTAAACTAAAGAAACTTCGGCTATCTGGAATTAGGGATGTCTCTGCTGATGCAATCAACACTTTGGCTAAATATTGTCCAAATTTGTTTGATATTGGGTTCTTGGACTGTTTGAATGTCAGTGAAGTAGCATTGGGCAATGTACCATCAGTTCGATATCTATCAATTGCAGGAACATCAAGCATGAAGTGGAATGTGGTTTCGCATCTTTGGCATAAGCTGCCCAAGCTGACCGGTTTAGATGTTTCAAGGACTGATATTGATGCAGCTGCTGTTTCTAGGTTGTTGTCATCATCCCCTAGCTTGAAGGTGCTGTGTGCATTGAGCTGCCCAGTTCTTGAAGAAGATGCTAGCTTTAGCACAAATAGATACAAAGGAAAACTGTTACTTGCCCTTTTCACTGACATCTTTGAAACCCTTGCTTCTTTATTTGTCGATACTAAAAAGAAAGGAAAAAATGTGCTTTTGGATTGGAGGAATTCAGCAATGAAGGATAAAAACATAGATGGCGTAATGATTTGGCTCGAGTGGATCCTGTCCCATACACTTTTACGTACTGCTGAGAGCAATCCACAAGGTTTGGATGATTTCTGGCTCAAGCAAGGTGCAGCAATATTGCTCAGTTTAATGCAGAGCTCTCAGGAGGAAGTTCAAGAAAGGGCAGCAACAGGACTTGCAACTTTTGTGGTTATCGATGATGAAAATGCTAGCATAGACTGTAAAAGAGCGGAAGCAATTATGCGGGATGGTGGTATACGCCTCCTTCTAGACCTTGCAAGATCCTGGAGAGAAGGTCTTCAGTCAGAGGCAGCTAAGGTGCATATTTCTTACGTGGATATAAATTAACAACACTTATGATCTAACTGTTTATATGGGGACTAACCATATTGATTAGTTTGCAATTCTATTCTGTTCGATGATTATCTCTCACTTAAACTTCAATTTGGATATGATGAAAGATTTCCATTTCAAATCATATAGGCAATAGCGAACTTGTCTGTGAATGCAAATGTTGCAAAAGCAGTTGCAGAAGAAGGAGGAATTGATATCCTAGCTGGGCTGGCAAGATCCATGAACCGGCTAGTTGCTGAAGAAGCTGCTGGAGGACTTTGGAATCTTTCAGTAGGGGAAGAGCACAAGGTTGAATTTTCACATTTATTTTTCCTTGGTGAGAAACATATCGTCGAATTTTCTAACAGTGATATTGTGAAAATACTTTTCAGGGTGCTATTGCTGAGGCTGGTGGAGTAAATGCTTTAGTTGATCTTATATTCAAATGGTCATCTGGGGGTGATGGAGTTCTGGTTGGAATTTTACTTACCTGGAATACTATCTTCATCTTCTCTTGCAATTATTTCATTGCCTGATATTGTAAAAATGTTGGTCCCTGTGGTGGTCAGGAACGTGCAGCTGGTGCCTTGGCAAATTTGGCAGCTGATGACAAGTGTAGCATGGAGGTTGCACTAGCAGGTGGTGTGCATGCTTTGGTGATGCTTGCTCGTAACTGCAAATTTGAGGGAGTTCAAGAACAGGTGTGCTATTAAGTATTTCTTGTGGGAATTCTGTTGGTAAAGGATAGGTTGCTTACTGTGATTCATACAACAATATCCATCAAGTAAAAGCATCTCACAGACTAGATTTTAGAAATGTAATTGGTATCAATACCTCAATATGTTGCAATGCTTTCTTTGATTTTGCCAGTTACAAGTTAATCCTACAGGCAATTTCTTTCAGAGGATATGTTTAATTGCCTCAAACTCTTCTATTCTTCTATCCAATATTACAAGAACTCACTCACCAAAAATAAAAAATAAAACAAGAAGATAATTTTTCGAATTGGAAACCAGATTACCCACTCCTTATTTCAACCTTTTTGCTGTCGCTTTCTGCTTTTCTGTTTGGTTGTTTATATATGATTGATCTGCCGCATATCAACTTATGTTACACTGGATAATGCCAGGCTGCTCGTGCCTTAGCTAACTTGGCTGCTCATGGAGATAGCAACACTAACAATGCTGCTGTTGGACAAGAAGCAGGAGCTCTTGAAGCCCTTGTTCAACTTACTCGTTCACCTCATGAAGGTGTCAGGTAATTTGACTTGTCAACTCTTAATTTCTATCCTCTCCTTGATCATTTTCTCTTTCTCCAGCTACTAAGCTCTTGGATGATTGTGTTTCTGTAAGCATGACCCCATTAACAAATTTTCTCCAGTGATTCAAAGCTAATTTCAAACAAGGACTGCAATCAGCAGAAAGATCCATAAGTGTAGTTCCTTTCATTTCTGCATATTCTGTTTGTTGTTTTATTCTGTCCCTGGATTTGAATTGGCATAATGATGCTTCTATTAATTACCCTTCTAAACAAGAGGATGAAAAGCCTTATTGCAGCTTGTTACTCTTCTTTTGGCTTTTCATTTTATTATATAATCCCATTGCTACACAACTTAACTATTTATCTGCTTTCTTAAGTTTTTACCATCACTTTTCGCCTGCACAGAAGTTCATGGTCTTAAGATTGTTATGCTTCTTAAACTCGAATTTATCATCACTTCTCACCTGCACAGAAGTTCATGGTCTTAAGATTGTTATGCTTCTAAAACTCGAATTTTCTCAAATGCATACCATTATGAAGGCAATTCAATTACCAGGTTTGGAAATTCCATGTAATTAAGATTGATTTATCACTATTTTATTGTTCATAAAGCAGACAGGAAGCTGCTGGCGCATTATGGAACTTGTCATTTGATGACAGAAATCGTGAAGCAATTGCTGCTGCTGGTGGTGTTGAGGCCTTGGTATGATTATGTTTACTTGCTGAATCTGGATCTCTATGCTGGTATGATATGACTATGCAGTAGGATGTACTTCACTGGGAATGCGTCATAGAATGTAATTTTTACACAACCGAATAACAAATTTTGGTTGGACTTGTGGCAGAAAAGCTAATCAAGTGTTTCTTCTGTTAATTTGTTATCCCTTTACTTATTTTGTTTTATTTTATCCTTTTCCATGTTGCTGCTAAATTTGCATGTTTCAAGTGCACTTTTGTAGACAACACTTGGAATGATGACTATATGAACATGACAATTTTTTTGTTGAAGTTGATATAATTTTATTTGGAAATCAGTTAGCTGCGACTTAAATGATGAGACAAGGTTTGTTCTTAAATGAGGCTATCTGTTCTTCCTTGTTGAAAGAGTAGGAAAACCCAAGTAATGCTCAAAATATAAATTTATACTCTACTAAATTTTAGACTACACTTAAGGAAGAAAGATTCTCTTGATTAAGGTGGAGTTAGTATCACTCTTGCTTGATTGTAAAATGATCCATATGGTTGGTTCTGCCAAGTATTGAGTGTTTGTTCCTATCTGGCTATTTAGGTTGCTCTTGCACAAGCCTGTTCACATGCATCGCCAGGTCTTCAAGAGAGAGCTGCTGGAGCTCTTTGGGGATTGTCAGTATCAGAAGCCAATAGGTAGAGGGATTTTGTCCCTTAAAATTCTTTGGTTAATTGTTAAATTCTTCGGTTCATTTCGTTTTGTTTATGGATTTCAAGAGGATCTGTGGTGTGCCTGGATTACCTATTATATTTGTGCATATCCTCAAAAAGGCATTAGTGTTAGTAATTATGAATATAAAAGCACACACTTTCTGTTACACACTTCTGACTGCAGAAATGTTTTTTTCATTCCTTTTTCAATAAAACCTGGTGTAAGCTTCATTTTGGCCATTGATGTTAATGCCAACTTGTTTGTTGTCTATCAGCATTGCTATTGGACGAGAAGGTGGTGTTGCACCTCTGATTGCACTTGCACGTTCTGAGGCTGAGGTTAGCAGTTGTATCTCTTAACAAATTTTTGTCTCTGAAGTTCCAATCTTTTTATGAAGCGTTGTTTCAGACTTAAAACAGTGATGGTTGCAATGCATGAAGATGAAATGCTAACTCAAGTGTGACTTCATAGTTTCCTTCTCAACTAGGAGTCTCCCTAAGTTTGTTTACTTTCTAGTTGATTTAGCCTTTCATCCTCCTACCTTTATAGTACCAATTCTACTGCAGGAATTTTTTTTTTCCAGCCCGCATCCTGCTTAGAACTTGAACTTAGTTTTGGCATCTTTTTTTCAGGATGTTCACGAGACTGCTGCAGGAGCACTTTGGAATCTTGCCTTCAACCCGGGTAATGCCCTTCGCATAGTTGAAGAAGGGGGAGTTCCTGCACTTGTTCACCTGTGTTCTTCATCAGGGTCGAAGATGGCACGCTTTATGGCTGCATTGGCATTAGCCTACATGTTTGATGGGAGGTACTTTAGCTGTCCAAAATACCTAAAAAAATTCTGTTTTCTCTCTGCCTCCTATATTATTCACACTTGACAGACTTCTGTTTCCAAAAATCTTTGAAGGCCATCATTAGTTTGTGTCTAAGTCCTCCAATTGTCAAGGTCCGCATTAGTTTTCTTTATAACTATAATAATTATTATATTTTTTCAGAATGGATGAATTTGCATTAATTGGAACTTCATCAGAGAGTGGTTCGAAGAGTGTAAACTTGGATGGGGCTAGAAGGATGGCACTGAAGCACATTGAAGCTTTTGTGCTTAAATTCTCTGATCCTCCTGCATTTGCTGCTGCTGCTGCGTCTTCAGCTTCTGGAGCACTAGCACAAGTAACAGAAAGAGCTCGTATTCACGAAGCGGGACATTTGAGATGCAGGTTCGTGAACTCCTCCCTTCAATGTCAACCTTCTACAGAATAAAAATCTAATACCAACAAAGGGACCATCTTTCTCAATTCGCGAAGTTTTCTGAAGTTAGGTTTATATGCTAATTCCAGAAGATCTGCTATGTATGATATTATTATAGCTATATCTTATCCTAAAACTGAGGCTAATTTTACATGCATTACTTTTTTGGCTGAGAATAAATCTTTCTCTTCTATTATTTTTGTGGTCACAGTGGGTCTGAAATTGGAAGATTTGTTGCCATGCTGCGAAATCCTTCTTCTATACTAAAGGCTTGTGCTGCATTTGCTCTTCTCCAGGTAGTACTTTCAATCTCTCTTGCTAAATTTCCAGGTAGATATCTATTTAGATCACAACGAATATATTTCCCTTTATTAACTGTGTGGATGCATTTGATGTGATTCTTAAAATGCAGTTTACGATTCCTGGTGGCCGGCATGCTGTGCACCACGCAAGCCTCATTCAAAGTTCTGGAGCTGCACGGGTCCTGCGTTCTGCTGCAGCAGCAGCAACTGCTCCGGTCGAAGCCAAAATTTTCGCAAGAATCGTACTTCGCAACCTCGAGCACCACAAGATGGAACCTTCAATATAAAGACGGCTTCGCTTCGGGTTGGCCCGAGGCAGGATGGAGGTCTACCATACATTAATCTTGGAACTTCTTTGTGTAGCTGGTGAATATAAGCTTGCACTCTCTGCTATGTAATCTCCTATAAAAAGGAAACAAAAGGATGTGCTCAAGCAACTTTTGCTGCATATAATTTTACTTCTTTTTTTTAATTTGTTCACTAGGTATCCACAGGTAGCTTTGGTTTGGGATTTGATTTTCAGCCCATTTGTAACATTCACTTAGCATGTCAACTGCACTTCTTTTTTTGCAGAAATTGATCTGGAAAACAAGTATATAATCATTCTTTTGCAGGGATTGATTAAGAAATAATATCAGAGTTCAATTAAAATTTTAAAAAAATTCTAATATTTAAAATTAATTTTTTATACCTTAGACTTCAATTAAATGAATGAAGAAATATGTCACATAGGAATAATTAATTTTTGTTCATATCATAATTTAATGCAACTCTTAAAATTGATATAAAATAATTAAATTAATAACTAATTACAATGATAATAAATTAATATATTTAGATTAGATTTAAGAGTTGGACTATGTCATGTTAGATTAGATTTAAGACTATGTCCTTATCCCCAAAGTACCCTCCCCGTCTAGTCTGGCCTAGTTTCGACCTATCAGTCTCTGCAATGTGATTTACAAGATCATATCCAAAATCATTGTTGATAGGTTGAAACCACACATGAATCACTTAGTTCAGGAGAACCAGTGCAGTTTCATCCCGGGCCGCCAAATTACCGACAATATCATTATCGTCCAGAAAGCCATCCACTCCATGCGAAAAAAAGGGAGGAAGGGGTTCTTTGCGATTAAAGTTGATCTTAAAAAAGCATACGACAAACTTCTTTGGGATTTCATCCTGGATATGCTTAAGGATATTGGACTTCCGAAAAACCTCACATGGGTCATCATGCAGTGTGTGACGACAGTGACCATACAGGTCGACTGGCAGGGCTCTAGTATTGAACCCTTTAGGCCTACTCGAGGCATTCGTTAGGGTGATCCGATATTCCCTTATCTCTTTGTCCTTTGCTTGGAACGACTAGGCTATCTTATCTCAGAAAAAGTAAGACAAGGGTTTTGCCATCCCCTGAAACTCAGCCCCTCTGGTCCCCCTATCTCCCACTTATTCTTCACCGATGACGTGATCCTCTTCGCTGAGGCTATGGATGCGCAAACCCAAATTATCGCCACTACTCTTGAGGCTTTCTGTCAAGTGTCGGGACAAAAAGTCAACACGCATAAAACTCGAATTTTCTTTTCCAAAAATGTTCATAGGGGATCTACCCTACGGCTTAGTAGCTCCCTGGGGATTCAGAGTATGAATAATCTGAGGAAATATCTAGGCGTCCCGTTGTTACATGAGCGTATCACGAGAAATACTTATCAACATATCCTCGATACTGCCCAAAGGCGTCTAGCCGGGTGGCGAGCGCGACAGCTGTCGTTAGCTGGCCGCATCACTTTAAGGCATTCTGTGATTTCGGCCTTACCCATTTTTATGATGCAAACTGTGCGTCTGCCTCAACATCTCTGTGATGTGTTAGAGAAAATTATGCGTTCTTTTATTTGGGGTTCCACAAGTGCGCAACTGAAAATGCACCTTGTTAAGTGGGATACAGTTTGCCGGCCAAAGCAGGTGGCAGGACTTGGTCTTAAGCGAATTCGTTCCTCAAACGATACTTTATTAGCTAAGTTGGGTTGGGCTCTGATCTCCTAACCGTCCACCTTTTGGGTCAAAATTCTTAGAGCTAAGTATCGATTGGACCCGCATGATCTTCCCCTCAGCATTGCTAGGAGCGGAGCATCGCGCACTTGGCAAGGTATTTCAGCTGTTTGGCAGTTTGTTCGCCAAGGGGTAAAATGGAGACTGGGAAATGGCCGACATATTTCCTTTTGGCTGGATAACTGGGTGAAAGATTGGGGGGCCCTAATCGGTGTGGCGTCTTCTCTAATCCCCGAGTCTGTTCTGCACGCCTCAGTAGAGGCCATGCAATCTGCTACTGGCGGCTGGCAATGGAGTTTAATCCAACCCTACCTTCCTTCCCCTGTTTGTCTTGATATCGCGAACATTACTCCACATGCCGACGGAATCGCTGAGGATAAACTTCTGTGGGGCCCAACGGCTAATGGTAGATTTACAGTGGCGTCAGCCTACGATTTGATCGATGGGAGTACGTTGGAGGGTAATACAAGCCTTTGGACCCAAATCTGGCACTGGGCTAGGCTCCAGCGGACCAGGGCATTTCTCTGGCTTTTGCGCAAGGATAAACTCCTTACTAATCATCAGCGAGTCAGATGCCATATTGCGACTGACAATAAATGCCATGCCTGTTGACAGGAGGAAACCTCGCTCCATGCCATATGGGATTGTTCGAGAGTACAGGCTTTCTGACAATACTTTCCCTCGAGCATCGTGGATTCTACCTTCTTCCAACAAGATGTGGAAAACTGAGTGTCAACCAATCTTCTAAAACATTCATCGGTGACGTTTCAGCAATGGAATATTATTTTTGGAGTCACATGCTGGATGTTGTGGACTTGGCGAAATAAAAGTATTTTTTAAGCTGATTTCATTTGGCCGGAAGCCGGTACGCACGCAGTTCTGGACTATGTAGAGTGGCTTAACAAAGCCAGGGTGGCGGAAAGCTGTGTGCTTCCGTCACAGGGTTTACCAGTGGGGAGTCTCGTTGGTTGGTCCAAGCCTTCGCCAGACTGGGTCAAACTAAATATGGATGGCTCGGTTCAACGAGAGTCTGCTCTCGCTACTTTTGGGGATTTACTTCGCGACTGGCAAGGCAAGTGGTGTGGTGGATTCCTCCATCACATCGGGCGGGGAACTCTGATTGAAGCAGAACTCTGGGATATCCATTCGGGCCTCACAGTGGCCTAATCACTTGGGTACCGTCGAGTCATTATAGAGGTGGACTCTTCGGAGGTAATTAATCTTCTATCCTCTTCCAGTACTGTGTCTGTTGTGAATTTTGTTTTGTTGACAGGTACTGGGCGCTTCTCCATCAAGATTGGGAGGTCAACATTCAGCACGTGCATCGCGAAGGGAACCAGTGTGCGGACCACCTTGCTGCTCTCTCGGTTCTTACCGCCCATGGTCTGCATTATCTGCAAGAGCCCTCGATATCGACAGTGGAGCTTCTCCATCGAGATCAACTCGACGCTATTTACCGCCGCTCGTTGCGTTAACTTTTGCAGTATTTTGAGCTTTCCTTTGTATTACAAAAAAAAAATATTTGTTACATGTATTTATATTATTATTTAAATGAATTTTTTTATTATTAAACAATTTCTTTAAATTAATAAAAATTATGGTATGACTTTTACTCAATTATATAAGAAAGCAATATAAAAATATAAATATTCAACACTTCGTTAACACACAAAAATGCAAGAGACTAGCTCGTTGCTACTCATATTCAGTTAACCAATATTTTAAAATTGAACCAGTTCAATTGATTTAACTTAGTTTAATAATTTTTGTTATTTAAAATCAATCGATTTATTAATTAATTAGTTAATTTTTATAAATTAGTCAATTTTTAAAAACTAAAATAAATAAATTAATTTTTATTTAACAATTTTTTAATTAAAATTTTAATTTTTTAACAAGTAAAGGGACCATGTAAACTTCTCTTATTCTACAATTCATTGGTGTCCAGGATTTATATTTATTCAAACATTTAATTTATCTGAAGCGATCTGAAGAATGGAATGGAAATATCGAATAGATTTAAAGATAAACTAATAAATTTTAATTATTCCTAGACTCAAATCAACGTTTTACTGTTAAGACATTACATGTAACTTGACAGGAGCATTACATGTAACCACAGTCTCCTGTGGACATCAAACAAACAGAAAAAGGAGGGTAAAGTAAGGAGTTCCAAGAGTGTGAACAAAGAATTGTAGAAACTATCGAGTTTACTGCAGATTATGGAGCAAAGGTACATCATCCTTCAGACCAAATAGTTCCATAAAGAAATTCCTGATTGGTGTCAGCCATGAATGAGAGGAAGGTCCTGTCATTATCTCCTTCCCTGATGTTTGGTCTGTCAGGTAAGGAACTATGTACTTCCTCATGTCTTTCTTGGAGATCTGGAGATGATTTCCGGACACGTTAATGTATCGAACTTTTCCAGCTTCATCCAAGGTCTTCAAACCGATCCAGTCTTCGATGTAGAGCATGGTCTGCAAAATGATAAGGTTAGCCAGAAATGTCGAATGCGGTTACCAACAACATGAGCTCTGGGGTAAGACTTGGGTATTAGAAATGGAAGAATACTTGATTTGGCGATAAAATCGGATCAAAGGCCCCGTCCGGATAATACCCGAACCAGGATGTTTCCTTTGGTATTAACACAGTATCCTGCTCAAACTGACAAGAATCACCAACCAACAGGTGAATCAGTCAACTAGATAACCTGGAGTAAATAAAGTAATGTTGCGAACAAATCATGAATCAACAGACCATGATAAGCACCAAGGTGTCTAAGCTACTGAACCGTTCCTTGTAAGTAGAATTTCTTTCACCTTTTTTCTCATTGTTCAGCTTGGGGAGAAACCTACATCCTTCCAAGTAACCAGCAATGTCCTAGAAATTCAAACAATTCCAAGTTTCAAGGGAACAATTGAAATAAATGCACTGATGTGAAAAAAAAATCCGAATGGCACAAAAAAGTCATGTTAACTATAATCCAACCTGAAATCTAATCAAGCGATCACCAAGGTGTCAGGCAAAAATTTCGAAATAAGATAATAGAGGAGTACAAGCACAACAAAAGTATAAACTCACAGTTGGGATCTTGATGTAACCGCTTGGAGCCAAGTGTTCCTGCAATTTTATCACAGATTACAGGTAATTGAATTTGTGTTTTTTTTTGGAAAAGAGACTAAAATAGTGCAGATCAATGAAGTCATATGTCTTAAGGTAAGTCAAACCGAAAATGCCAGAAATCAAACCAAATGAATATAACATTTCATTTCACCTATCTATTCACTGAAATGTGACAATACATATCATACCTGGACATAGCTACTGTAGACCTCTAGTTTCATCAGAGCATCAATGAGAATGCAAATCAGGCCATCCTGCAAAAATTACCGCATAGTGATCCAGATTACTTAGTAAATAACATCAAGATAGTATTGAAGGGAATCATACATAATTGACGACAAAAAGTACTTACCCCACAGAATGGTACTGAAGCAGTACCAGCATGGGGACCAGCCAATGATATGTAGTTCTTAACCTGTTTCATACAAAGACAAGGAGCATATCTTATCTACAAAGGAAACATAGCCATGTATATAAGACACTCCAACTGAAATAGGGCATTCGGAAATTAGCCAGGAGAGACAGGTCCTTATGTACCAGCCAGCACCATCCGATGGATTACAGGATTCATAATCTGAGGGGAGAGGAAGTGCAGGAAGAGAGCAGATGATGTCCTAACTTTGCCATTTCAATAATAACCTTAGAGACACTTATTCTTCAGTAATTGACATGAAGCAACAAAGCAGATAATGTGCTAACTGTGGCTTTAGGAGGTTGTCTTCAAACTGATTTTAGTATTCTCATTAAAATGAAGTTCGGTACTTTCCTAAGGAGCTTCTACATGCAACCTAACTAAAACCCAGATAATCTCAGAAGAAGTATCTCAAAAACATCACAAATCTAATCCATGAGATGCAGAGTGTGCAATGTTAGTGCTCCTATACAATATCCTTACAGGAGGTCCTCCATCACAAAATTCAATAAGTCCTCGAGCGATCATGTTTCCCTGCAAAGTAGAAAGATTGTTGACAGTATTAAATAACATGCAAAACCTCTGACAAGTGAACAATTTGAAAAGAAGATTATAACAGATCAAGAACATTTAAGTTCAGAGCAATATCTAACTTCTTGTGGTTAAGGCAGTCACAAATCTATGACCACGCATTCAGCTCACAGTTAAAGAATGCAAAATGAACACATAAACATAGACGAAAATATAGAAGGTTAGATGATCATCAAGGCATTATTGAATATATGAGATGGAACATCTAAGCGAGATCTTAGCAATCAGATAATGTTAAACACAGTGCAAAATGAACTTCCAACTTCAGAAGTACCTGAGATAGTCCCACTATATTGTAACCATTGCTCAATTCACTCGTATTCTTCACCTGTAGAGCCATAAAATATTGTTTGGATGTCAATTAAATTCTATTTGCAGAAATAGGAAGTGAGGAACATATTTTTCCCACAAACTTTACCACCTTCTCGCAAGCAATTGCTGTCTGCAATCAAAAGCACAACAGAAACTATTAATTACATGATATCACAAAGTAATTACTAAGTACTTCTTGAACTATCAGTTCGGGAATCACCTGTTCGAAAAGGGGCATCGTCCAAGAATCCCATGATCCATCTCCGATTTCCCTGAATGAAGGAAAAGAAATTACATGATTTTCTCGAGATGGAAATAAAAACATGTTTTATTCATATTGCTAAGGATATAACCATAAGCAGGAAGAAATTTTACAGACATTATTAAAATTTTAAAGGAAATAATACTACTCTCTGAGACAGGAAGGACTGCCTAAGAACAAAGGTTGTTAACTAACTTCCAACCATCTTTCACATGCTCAAGATAAAGAGTAGAAAAGTTAAACTCAGTGGCCCAGAAGTCTGCACTGCACAACGATACAGCCTAAGCAGAGCAGATTACCAAATAAACCAAGTTATGCTGTAGCCACAGCAACCGAAATACGGCAGAATAACTTACAAGCAATATCCGTCGGAGCCAGACCACTTGCCTAAAAGCTTGGTGAAGCGTGTAACTCCATGGTTGCTGCATTTGTCACTAATCCCTGAAACACGAAGCAAAAGATATGTCAGGAAGATTAGATAGCTAGTTCATAAGATCAAAAAAAGCATACCATGATATCTGGTTAAAATGCAGTAGAAACTTGAAATTAGCAATTTCTGGAAAGGAAAGTTAATCTACTCCAAAAATGACACCTCCAAATTCACAGACGAGCTCCTTTTTCCAAAATTTCTGGATCGAAATCCAGAAAAAGAGTCAGAGGTAAACTTTTGTCCAAATGGGAAAGAATGAACTAGAAAAACAACCTGGACTGTAATGAATTCCCTAGAACAGTTGCCACAAGAAACCTGCCTTCATCACTGGGCTTTGCAATGAATCAGAAAAAGTAACAGAATCCTAGGCCTCATAAAACATTTGAAGGATATTGAAATCTTCATGGACATTCTCTGGGTTTTGGTGGGAAAGAGAACGGCCAAATAACAGGGTTTTTTCTTCTTCTTCTTCTTCTTGTTGACCCAATAGAAAAGGATCAAATCAAGACAACCACCTACTAAAAAGTTCCATCTATAGAATTTCACGACATCAACCCAAGAAAGGGACAAGAAACTAAGAGAACTAGTACAAAGAACCGACCGAAATCAGAAATAGAAAAACAAGAAGTTCAAGAAACCATTTCCTTTCCCTAAAAAGACTAGCCAAAACCCTCAATAGTCAGTTGGTTAAAAGTGTCGTTCAATCATCCACTAACGAACAAAGATATGTAGCGTAAACAGAAAGCATCAGCTCATATTAAAAGAAATAAAAGGGAGAAGAAGAAAGTGAAGAACGATCCAAAATCTTTGAACAGAAGAAAACAGGATTTACCATGCAAAACAATAAAGGGAACAGAGAGTGTGACTTTGACAAGAATGCAAGTAACGACCAACAAAACGACCAGAAGCGTAGTTGCTGTTTTCGGAAGAGAACCCATTTGTTTTTCTTCTAACTTCCTTCAAAAGCAACAACAAACTTAAACTTTCATCAACTTCCCGACCAGCACTAGAACCTGTTGACAGACCAAAACAAAAGTTTTGGGAAATGGGAAAGAGTTTGAATCTTTAAGATGACAACAGGAAATTTATGTAATTAAGGTTGGCGCAACGAGAAAAGTAGTTGGCCTTCAGTGACAGAGTGGAGCTATAAGCCAACTACCCGTCCTAAGGGGCGTGCCAGACGAGAAACTTGTGGATATTGGATAATTTTCTTTTCCATTTTATAACTCTTACACGTTTCACGATACATACATATTCTTTTTTCTTCACTCTCTGAAGAAACAAAAACATAGAGTTTGGAGACACCAGGAAGTGTGCATATGTAACATAACTCCATGAAAATTGGAAAGTCCCATTTTTTTCTGGTTCTCGACATATTTTCACATTCTCTCTTCGTTAGATCAAAAAGCATAGATTAGGAGCCGTGGATCTTAACTCGAAGATCTAAATAGGAGAGTAGTCGAATCCTGCGATTACGTATAGAAACAATGATCAAGAACTTATTAACTATTATTGCGAAAGGAGTAAATGAATAATTCACCAAGTTCCAAGCTTGAGCAGATCGATAAAATTGCGAAAATGAGGTGAAAAATGGAAGAAAAGAATGGATCCCAAGTCGCATAATCAAAATCCTACTAGGAAAAACAGAACAAAATTTGTTCTTTTTAAAAAGTTATTAAGGATTAAATATTCAATGACACGTTTGTGTCTTCTTCAGGATTATTATGTTATTTATTTCTCCTCAGGAACTTAAAGAGTGTAATGCGTGTTCATTGCTTCAATGTCCAAACCCCTTAGCTTGGCAGCATTTTCAACCCTCCCTTTCAGGGTGTTAAGCTCCGTCAACCTGAATCGCCACAAAACATATTCTCGTTAGAGTTCTTTCAATTTGTGGCGAAAGTTCATGGTTTTAGATTGTGTTTCTGCAATCCAAACCGTGATTATTGCAATCATTCCGATCGAAATATAATCCGCAATCCGCAAAGGTTGACGCTTTCTGACTTAAGTTACATAAAAATAATGATGAAGAAAGGAGTAGAAAGACCTAACCTTGCAATTTCTGCACGTCTTCTGGCTTCTTCAGCCATGTGATTGGCTTCTCCAGCACTGCTTCTCCTGTCAGTGGATCTTCTGTACTCTCTAGATTGGAGCCCATGTAATGATCTCTGCTCTATTGCCCAGGCAGCTTCTCGTTCTTCTTTACCAAAGTCCTTTTTGCTTGACAATGGAGTCTGTTTTTAAGTTCCAAAAACAAAAATCAACTCACTTTTGATAATGGGGTTACAAAGAACTTGTAAAGCTTAACTCGTCAGAACAATGGAGTTTCAGAATTTAGCTTACTTACCCTTTGGTCGACCACCAGATTCCAGGCTCTTCCGCTGAGAGCATATCGAACAACAAATTTCAGAGGATCAAGTAACAAGTAAGTCACTATGTTGAACACCCAAATAACACCTGTCCACCTCCATCCAACGCTTCTGATCCCAGCAAATTCCCAGTTTGCGAGTGCCGTTATGGCAGAAGCAATCTGCTTATACCAAACCACTCAGAGTCACAGACATGGAAGAAGTTTTCACTGACTGAAACTAGCTACAAAATGAAAAAAAGGGTATCAAAGTTCTGTAGAATTGTATACCAGTTGTGCGATAATGAAGGCGAAAAGAAGCAGAAAACCAGGACGCTCGGTGAATGACCAGCTTCTGGATCGAGTCACAAAGATCAATGCCTGACTAATGGTGCTGACTTGAAGGTAAACAGCAGAAGCTAACTGTTGTGTCAATTGAGTGATATCTCCTTGAAAATGGCGCTTGTGGAAGCTACTCACATGGAAGTATTTCTACAAACAGAGAAAAGGCTAAGTCACTAGCTAAAAAATCACTCCTAATGAAGCACAGAAAATCGAGAAGGAAGTTTTACAGGAAAGAAGTCAGTCTCGTAAGCAACCCAGAAGAACACGACAGTCATTAATGCCATGCAACTGCCAAGCACAACACCAGTTGCGAAAATCTCACTGAGTTTCCAACTGTCAGGGAGTGGAGATGGTTTGACTTTGTCTTTGGATATGGTCATTATAGTACCTGTAAAGGTCCCAAATGGTTAGCTATCATCAGCCATTGTTAAAAGCTTGAAGCTATCCTGCACCCATAACAATAGCAATATGGAATGTTAAAGAGCTAACCATCATTAAGAATGGCAATGACAAGAACCATGAAAGGTGGGAAATCAAACTTCCAGAACACCGTCAGCAACATAAACCCTAGCTGTTATACAAAAGCATTGGTTAAAAAAGTGTCGTTAAGCTTCTAAATTATGATCAGGGAATTTCACCATATGCAAGGGAAAGCTTACCACAATACGAATTGTGATAGATACAGCATATATCTGTCAAAATACAATGAAGTTAGTTATGCGTTTAAGCTTGTGGTAATAGCTTCATATGTTCACAAATCATTTGGCTGCTTTGGAATTACCGTGTAATTTTTCATCCTCTGGAAGATTGCTCGGCTTGTTAGGACGGCACTGATGATTACGCTCAGCCCAGGTTCTGTGAGGACTATATCAGAAGCACTACGAGCAGCATCTGTAGAATCTGCTACAGCAATTCCTATGTCTGCTTTCTTTAAGGCAGGAGCATCGTTCACTCCATCACCAGTCATTCCACATATGTGCTTTCTACCTTGCAGTCGGTTGACAATCTCGTACTTATGCTCTGCAGATTAGAAAATGTAGAAGAATCAGGCGAGAAAATGTTGATCATGACGGTTTTTTCACAACAGACGACAAGCTTTTACCAGGGAAGACACCAGCGAACCCGTCAGCTTTCTCGATGAGCTCGTCAATTGGAAGTCCTCCATCTCTGTTTTCACCTAGAAGAGATGAAGATGGGTACATGTTTGTTCCCATTCCGAGCCTTCTTCCTGTTTCCTTGGCAATTGCAAGTTGGTCACCTGGAAAAGACAGTTTATTAGTCATTTTGCATTAGATTTCGAGTACTAGGAACCAATTGCATTTTGATCAACAAATGATAATGGAAACGAGACATACCTGTGATCATTTTAACACTAACACCAAGATCCAAGGCTCTTCTGATTGTTTCAGCACTGTCATGTCGTGGAGGATCAAAGAGAGGAAGAAGCCCAACAAGTTCCCAAGGATCACCATGACTGTCTTTATTACCAGCAGGTACTTCCTGCAGAGATGTATGTTTTTCTTTTACAGGCAGATCATCTAATAGTACATGTATAATAGTCCATTGATTAACCTGTCGGGCGACTCCAAGGGATCTTAATCCGCGATCTGCAAATTTGTCTATTAAAGAATGCACCTTCTTCTCGATTGCAGATTTATTATGTGCCAGATTGAGAATCTGCATACAAGAATAGGCACTAAGCTATTGTGGTTAAACATCGGTTGGTCTATGTTATAGTATATATTGCACCTGCTCTGGTGCACCTTTGCTGACTCTGTGCATTTTGCCAGCAGAATCTATGTATGTCAGTGCAGTCCTTTTGTCAGTTGGATTAAATGGGAGGAAATGAACTTCCCTAATCCCAGCCCGTGCCTTTGGAAGAAGATCATAGTAAGATTAGATAACTGACCTAAGCGAAATTAAGCCGAGATAAGGTAAACAAGTATCCTATAAATGCGTGGTATAAAATTCAAACTCTTGAATCAAATACCTCTTTAGGGTCTGCCAACATTGAAACAATTGCAGCATCAATAGCATCTTGGTTTTCTATCCTTGATGCTCTTGCAGCCATAAGCACTACCATGTCCTTATCAACACCTTTGGCTAGAACCTGCAGTACCATGAGCTACGCCTTTGATTTTGACTTGAAAAGTTGTTCAGAATCACATGCAAATTCATTATAGCTTGTTGTTTTCTTATAAAGTGGATTCAGGTCCTTCTTTTCCTTCTTTGGCCACTACACTGCAGATATTCTTGCAGTGGAAGCAAATTGAAGAGAGTTTATATATCCAGGAAAGTGATGGTTATAAATCTGAGAATTAGTTTTCTCTCTTAATTTTGAGGCATTCGTCCAATTTCAATTCAATGAGATTGCCGACAGAGGAATAGAGAAAGAAAGAGTAGGACCTCAATCAAATTTTTGTCTACTGTAAGCTTGTTAAGCGTCAGTGTGCCAGTTTTGTCACTACAAAGGACATCCATTCCCGCCATTTCCTCTATAGCAGTCATTCGTTTTGTTATGGCACCCTGAGAAGAACACATGATGATTACATGAATGATTTTCAATCAACAGTTTTCTTGTGCTTAATCAGGAGAGACTTTGTCAATTCAACAGTTTCAAGGACTTTTTTCTTTTGACTGCACAAACCTGCTGCGATAATCGGTGCGAACCGATGGCCATTGTAACGGAGAGAACAGTTGGCATTGCAATTGGGATCCCACCAATCAATAGGACAAGTAAGTTGTCAATGCCAACTCTGTATTTCCTCTTCTGAACACCATAAATCACTATAATTTCGATGAGAATCCCAACTGCAATAGAGCAAATGCAGAAGTTTCCAATTGCCGTTAAAACCTGGAAGCATGGAACAAATTTGTTGGCTTGTTCCAAAGTGAGGTTTTTGGAGAACTAAATTTGATTATAGGCAAGGAATGCAAAAGGATGATCTCAGAACCTTCTGAAAATGTCCGACATGAGTGGTGCTTTCCACAAGATGAGCTGCTTTCCCAAAGAACGTGTGAACTCCAGTTGCAATTACAACAGCTTCAATTTCACCTTGCTTGCATGTTGAACCTGAGTAAACTCCTTCCCCGGGATGTTTTGTTACAGGAAGTGATTCTCCGGTAAGCGCAGACTGAAAAACAAACCGAATTTGTAAAGTTCAAAGCAAATTATACCCACACACACCCAAGTTGGATTCTTAAGACTTCTTAAATGTTGTATCAGATCAGTACCTGATCAATCTTCAGGGGATCTCCTTCTAGCAGGCGTGCATCAGCAGGAATTATATCACCAAGCTTAACACTGATAACGTCTCCAGGGACCAACATCGCAGCATCTTCCTCGCTCCAGGTTCCATCACGTAGAACCTTGGCTTTCGGGGCCAACCGGGCCATAAGTGCTGCTGCAGCATTACCGGCATTGTTCTCCTCTATGAAACTGATGGTGGAATTTATTATAAGTAAGATCAGAATGCCAACAAAATCTTGGTAGTCTGGTCCCTTGCCCTGCAGCAGAATAAGGTGCGATTAGCATCTTTTTCTAATTGAAAACTGAATAGGATCTTGATCTTCTCAACTTTATCAAGCACATAGTTATGATCTCGTCATTTTAGTGCCATGTTCGGGAATGTTGAAAAGACAATTCAGGGAATAAGATACAGATTACCCCTCCATTTGCAAGAGCAATGGCCATGATAGCTGCAGCTTCCATTACCCATGATAGAGGATTCCACATGAATCCCAGGAATTTCAGTAATTTGCTTTCCTGAAGAGAAAAACCTGATGAGTTAGATCTAGCTCTGGAGGGTATGAATCAAAGAATATGTTCTAACCTTTTTCTCTTCAAGTTTGTTGTATCCAAATAAATCTAATCGCTTTCTAACTGCATCAGAGCTTAAACCCTCTCTTGTACATTTCAGATGGTTGAAAACTTCTTCAAGCGGAATTTTCTCCTGCACAGACCCAATATTTAAGTTCTACCATTTATGCATCCAGCAACTAAAAATCCTTAATCATCAACAGAACTTACGAGATCAACAGACTCCTTAAGCACAGCATCTAGATCACCTGACTCCACAACCATTTGACTCTCCAACAGCTCTAGATCCTCGTACTTGTAAGAAGTCCTGCATTAGTTCATGTCAAAAACACTGGAAATTTGCTCATAGCAGTGAAACAAATTTTGTTAATGTTCAAGAAACATGATCAGTATCAGGTTCTTTCCATGTTAAACAAACAACAGAACATATAATTGTAGAAACTTTAGGGGATCAACCCAGAAAAGTTGAATACCAAGAACTGGAACTTGTGTGATAATATAAAGAACACTTATCAGAGATACCTCCCAAATTCTTTACAAACCCTCGGAATCTTACACTCAGAACCCAAAACTTCAATGGCTTCCTCCCTGACGTTGGGAGAGAATTTATAATCCATCACAGAACTTTGAAATGACTACCAGTTAGGAAGTGGACAACGTTACAGTCAAGAAATCACATAATATTCCTGTCAATAGCAATGAGAAAGATCCAACAAAAACAGATCATTCACAGAAACCAAAAAAAAAAAAAGGGTAATGGTGGATATTGGAATAGAAGTGGAATTACAGCTCGAGTTCAACCAAAGGAAGAACAACTGTCGAGTCACATCCAAAATCATATTGCTGAGAAAGATACCGAACTTTGCCGCCTTATTACAACTAACTAATTTACTTCAATGTGTTGGAAATCTTTCCGTACATTTTACAATGTCAACCTCTTTACTTTATTTGGATGAATATACTAATCTCATATTACAGATTTTAGTGTGTTTTATTTTTATCACAATTTTAAAAATGAAATAGACAAGATATGGCATTTTGCTTAGCAATATTTTAAATTTTATCTTCTCTTCTACATGAGATGGGACTAAGATATGGAATATCACGGTTCAACTATAAATTAAGGACAAAAGTAGTCGGATTCTTTTTGAAAAGAGTCTCTCTATTAATTAGAGGTAAAATTGTATATTACTAAACTTTTCTAGACCTCGTATATTAACTAGATTTTTACCAAATTGTTGTTGTTGTTGTTTTAGCAGTAGATTCCTTCCGCTACCACTCTTGTGAAAGTATAGTTAAAATTATATATGACTTGGTGTATAAAATATATATTGTTAAAAGAGCTAATAAATATAAACAAAGAAATAAAATGGCTTGCTACCACTCTTTTTTATACATAAAAAAGTCTAATATTAATATAATTAACAAATTTTATATCAAAAATGAAAAGAAATAAAAATTATATATGAAAAAGGGACTTAAGATACAAGTCTCTTTATATATAAATCACTCTTCTTTTTAAAAAATAAAATAATTATAATATATAGATAGGTATTTAAATTAGGTCTAAACAATATATAATTTGTTGTGCTTTTGTTTGTAATGTTGTGATTTATTTCAAAATTTCCCTT
This sequence comes from Erythroxylum roraimae, assembly GCA_027568915.1. Taxonomy (NCBI): domain Eukaryota; kingdom Viridiplantae; phylum Streptophyta; class Magnoliopsida; order Malpighiales; family Erythroxylaceae; genus Erythroxylum; species Erythroxylum roraimae. The sequence goes on from JAOSBL010000009.1 coordinate 24,320,529, forward strand.
TTTCAGTGATAGTCTCTTTATGTGGATAACATTATGTAAAAAATAGTCAAATATTAATATAATGGAGTATGGGATGTTCATTTCAATCCCATAATTTTGGGGGAGAGAGGCGGCAGCATCTTCCTTTATGTTGGGGTATGGAGCGGCGGCGGTCGTATTAATGCATTCGCATGTGGGTCTTCTGTCGACGGCTGTCATTCGCATGTGGGTCTTCTGTCGGCGGCTGTTGGAGTGTTTGCCTTCCAAAGTCTTTGTTGGGATATTTGTGCTGTTATGTTATCTTTTCAAAAAGAAAACTGATAAAGATTGTTATTGCTTGCAGATAAGTAATGAGCAAAAAGTAAAGAAGACCAGATTTACTTGATTCGATAGTTTAAAACTATTTACATCTAAGGGTATGTTTGGATGTGGGTGGAAGGATGGAAGGGAATGGAATGGAAGGGAATGACTCAAATGACTCAGGCCATTATTTGGGAGTCTATTTTGAAATAGGATAGAATGGCAATTAATGGCTTTGGAAGCCATCATTTGCCATCCAAATTTTAATATTTTGTAACCTCCCAAATTGGGGGGTTAGGGATGGAATGACATGGCTTGCCTCCTAAACCCTAATTTAATGACAAAAATACACTCAAAAAATTAATGAAATTATAACCCCAGTCTAACAAATACCTACGTGGCTACATGTTACTACGTCCATTGTGTTTCTCCTTCAACTGGCTTCTTCCA